>JAQGAW010000429.1:0-29701 GCA_034698025.1 Phthiracarus crinitus
AATACCATTGATGAACGTTCTCGATGTCCTTATGTGATATCGAGAGGAAAGGAATCCGTTCTGAGTGGTATTTTTATCAATACAAAAATAGATGCGCAAACAAACCTTGGAATTAACAAAACAATTCATAAAACTTAACAAAGTTTTAACAAATTTTTGTATAAGATTTGATTGATATGTAATTTATAACTAAATTGAATTAATATGTTATTGTTTGTGCATTTAATTTGATTCAATCAGTGCCTGATTTATATCTAGTAATTCATATAAGTTTTCCAATCAAATCAATTCGAGCATAACTTAAGAAAACTTTTAATTCAATGTAATTAACAGTTATTTAACAGAAAAAATAGTAACAAAATATAACAGAACCGAAATATTAAATAAATCAAAATTTGAAAAATTATTTGTTTATAACGAATGAATAAAAAACTCGTATAATTAATAATTAAACCATAGAAACGTTTTATAATTTATTAAAAGTTTTGAATCGTTAAATACGTATTATTATTACAAAATTACAATTACTATTATTATTATTGTTTTATTTTATTATAGTATTATTGTTTCAATTTGTCAACAATTGTATTGAGATATGTGTTTGTTTGTTGAATATTTTTGTCCATTTCATTCAATTTCCTCTTCAATTGTCTTAATAACTGTTTCTCGTACTCGTGTTCCTCACTATTCGATTGCATTGTTTCCCATTGAGATCGCATACGTTGGTCCTCATCCTTCTTCACCACTTGTTCCTCATAGTAATCGGTGGCGAGTTTTCGCATATAAGTGTAATCTTCCGGTGATAACAACTTCTGCGTGTGTTCGTGGTCTTTGTCCATCAATATTATATGAGCCACACCTCCCTATCACAGCATAAGACAATACAATTAACCATAAAATGGTAATATTAAGCTAAACTTACCGAATATAATGAGTGTTTTCTGCATAAATAACACGTGAATAGTCTATAAATCCAACGAAGAATAAAGAATAGGTATATAATTAAGTTTAATGGCGGAGGAAGTGGTAAGCGATTGACGAAATCGATCACAAGTATGTATCGCTGAAATTTCCAAATGCTGTCAGTGTCTGACGCGAGACTGGAAGCGCTCGACGCGAAGATCGCGTAAAGCAAAGTCATTAGAATTAGTTTGAGTAAAATAAAGTAAAATATGGAGAAAACGTATGGCCAGAAACCAGTGTCTGCACAGCTGTCTGGCGGTCGTTCATCGCTGGGATAATAACGCGATGCATAACAATAATCTGCACTCGAATCTCGTTTCCAATTCTTTTCGCATTCGTCTTTCTCTGCACAAAATTATAATTAAAACTTTAAAATTAAACGATAAAGAAATTGAAAATAAATACCTTTCAATTCGTCGATTGGTGTTATAAATAGCGTGAAGAATGTTCGCGTAAAACCGATTGTAAACATTCTTCGGCTTAACTGCATGTCTGGATATAAAACAGTTTGTATGACAACACCGAAGCTAATCATAGCGATTACTGTCATTCGCATAAAGTTTAAAAAGTCAACCAAAATCATTATCTTTAGACGATATAATAGCGGACCCAATGTCGGAGATATTGGCAAATATATAGCGAAAAGTCTGTAAAATGCGTACAAAAGTGCGAAACTAAGTATAACTTTCATGGTATAAGGCGTTAGAACTGTATATCGATATCCATCCATAAGTCGACCAAAAACATAAATTGACAAAAAAGCGATCAAAAGCATAATTTCAATGATTTTGAAAGACACGTTAGAGTTTGAAAATTTTAAGTGAAACAGATATGTGCGACGAATGAGATCAGCGATAATCAACAAATTCCATAAGCAAACCACCGAATCAAGAATAGTACTGCCACACGCGGGATATAGCAATGCAACACTAAATATCGATAGATATATGATATAGAATAGCTGTGATGTCCAAAACTTAGTCACAGGTGCGTTCCACATCTCGTATATCATTATCCACGGCAGCGGTTGATTGGGAATCACTATTTCTCGATCCATTGTTGCGATATTATGAACAATACTCTTCTTCTTCTCGACCTCAGGCGTGACACTGCCACTACTATTAGGCGATGGCTGTTCCTCTTCTTCGTCGTCCGGTTCGTCGTCCAACTCTTTCTGTTCGATTTCATAGTTTTTAAACCGAACCCAAAAATACATGGGAAATACGAAAAATGCGCACAAAAGTATTTTGACGAACGATGGCAATCGAAAAAAACCACATCTCATATCCTTTATGCAAATATTTCCGTAATAAACAGTAGTCAACCACTTTTGACAACACGGATGACTTAAAAAGAATCGAAGTTTAGCCATCGCTGCCATATCTACCGGTGTTTTAAAGTTCCAATCTCTGGTCAACTCATTGAGCACTTCCTGCGCGCGATCGGGAGAGTCTTTGTAGCACTGATCCAACACTCCATACGCATAATTGATAAAGTTTTTGGATTCGGCTTTCAGTTCATTATTTAAGCCTTGTTCGGACACATACCATGAAAGTCGTTCATACATCATAGCGATCACAATAGCGAGATGTACGGGTTGGTCACAGTGTTTCCATAGCGTTCGCACCAATTGCTTACGAAACCCAAACACAGCCCACATCGCTATCATTACCAAACTCTTTCTTTCCGCTTCTGACTCACTCGGAAAATTGCCCATAACGTACAAACCGAGCTCCTCTTCCGTCATATAATTTTTCAAACCTGTTGCCGCTTCGATGAGCCAATTCAGTTCGCGATCAATGAATTTAGTGGATTGTCTCAACTGATTGGATCGATTAAGTATTCCTTCCCAGCATATCGTGTGAAAGAAGTCTTGATTATGTATTTTTCTGTACATTCGCTTCAATCGCGACGCGTTTAGAAATGAACGCAAACGAAAACCATGCGACAAAAACAAGTCTACAAAATCAGCTCTGTTTGGACGAGTGAGCGCTTCTTCGAACATCTTCTTATCCAGAGTTTGTACATATGACGGATCTTTAGATAGCACTTCCTTTTTGGCCACTTCTGGACAGTTCCAGTCCAAACAGAGATACAAATCCTTTTTAAGCAGTTCTGAGTTAGGCTTTATGTCTTCGCCTTTAGTTGTGGCGAATGCAGAATCGGTTTTCTGAGACTTAAATAATGCCATCAATAGATATTCAGTTAAATTCGTTAAATCAGTGGAAAACGCGTTATGCATATTCAATACAGTGAGGTATTCTTTTCCTTTAATTTTCGAAGTCGTAACGGTATCTAAAATTCGGTCACGAAATCCTTTTTTCAAATCATTGTTTTCGTTAAGTTTCGGAAAGTGACTCGAAATTCGATTCATGAGTTCGGGTTTGATATACGACTCAATCAATTCTGAGTCCCAAACATTATTCGAGCGATAACCGGTCTCTGATTCAACAAATGCCAGTAAATCAGCCAAACCCCCACTTCCTCTCAGAACAACAACTGGTATTCGATTTTTAATTTGTTGGGACACTAAATCTAAACTCTCAATCCCTCCTTGAATGACAAGCGCCACAACTGGAATCTCTAGATATTTCATGGCTGACACATCAGAACCTATTGTAGAGGAAAATAGCAAATAATATTAGCTATAAATGTAATACAAAATTAATAATCATTTAAGTAAACAATTGTTATGTCTGAGTACCTGTTTCTTGACTGGCATTTGGTTTTTGTGCGTTAGACATGAAATGCAAAAAACTGGACAAAAATTTATTGACACCAGACTTATCAGGTGTTTCATCCTTAACAACAATATAATGCGTTAATTCAGAACTTAGTTCATGCTTTCCATCTTCAGTAATAGTATTTTCGTTCGGAACTTCCATTTTATACTTAAATCAATTATTTATCGGTTTAGTTATATTAAGGTATTTAATAATAAAAAGTTTATGGAAAATATCATGAATACATACATCATTAATAGCTGAGAGAGCGTCAGCATATCTTAATTTATGTTCAGGTGTTATTCCGATAACATTTATCACTGTATTACTTCTCGGGTCGCCTTTAGTTCGCGAACATTTAATATCAGCGATTTCGTTGCGAACCGCTTCGCCGATCAGTGATGTCGTGCCGATATTAATGCCGTGAGTTATAATCCACATATTGGTTGTGTCCGCTGCCTAATCGTTCAGTTAAAAAATAATTTTAAATCTTTTTCTAAAATTATATTTATTTATTAACTATTAGTTACTTTCATAATTCCTTTTTGAAAGTTTTTCATTTGTCGAGCATTAGTCCAATCTTTGAGTGATGCGATATTTGAAATTACCAGCAAAACTATTTTCGGTGTTTTCATTTTCCAATGATTTTCCATTACTTTATGGATCAGATCTTCGGGCAAAACGCTATTAGTTGTTCTAACAAACGGACGTCCCTTAAAAATTAATGTCTATTAGTCGTCTATTATTGTGATTTTACTATCATATCATACCTCTTGATAATAAATTGGTACTTCTTTAAAGTTCAAGCAACCGATTTGCATAATTTCTTTGCACTGCGATTTGATACTGTCTGCCTGTTCCTTCATTTCAGCCAATTTCGGATCCACGACAACCACATTCTCTTTTGACTTAACCGTATTTGGATTAAAATTCATTGCTAATAAAAACTAATATTTACTTTAAATTAATATTTTAAGATATCTACTAAAAGTATCACTGGATAATCGCGTTGTACTTTAATACTTATATAATTAAAGCGTTAATTCAATAACCAAAACATGGAAAATAATTATGAATATTATATTCAAATGAATTTTTATTAACATTTGACAAATTTAAAAAATATTCGATTATTATAAAAACTGAATAAATCACGCGCCGATCATATATTATTGCGGTTTCAGTTATATATTGTGATTAAACAATGAAATTAATTAATAATCTTTATTCACGTGCGAACAATGCGCGAATGAAAAGTTTTAAACGTACGACGATCTATGATCGTATGATCGTTCGTTGCATTTCGATGTGAAGTATGGAAATGATTACAAATTACAAATGTTTAGAAAATCGAAAATGTAAAAAGAGAACAGTTTGGTTAATACTAACGCGACAAATATTAATTTATACGAATTTAGTTTTATTCCTATCTGTGATGATGTGTCTTAACCACACGTTTGTGGCACTGATGGGCAGCGCTCAAGAGCACCAAATCCCAATTTTTTGGCTTTTCTTCCTAATAATTCTGTTGATATACGCGTTCGCACTTTACTCTGGATTCTATGGCGCGTTAATCACGAAAAAGAAATTTCTGAAACGATTTCAACTGACCGGAGGTTTCGTTGTGTTACTCGCGATCGCATTTCTGGTTGTGATGCTATTATACGATGAGTACGATATGACAGACATTAGTTTTGGCAAAGTATTATTCGAGCGTAAAATGTCGCGAATCTGTTTGACTGATTATGAAACAAACAAATTTAACAAATATAACATTAAACTGAATGCTATGCAAAGTTCGTACCGGTGTTGCGGTTGGAATGGTTCCCACGATTTTCACACTAATAGTAAAAACAAATTAAAGCTCAGTAATAGAGTCAATATTAATAATTATTGCAACACGAGTTCGATAAGAAGCGATCGATTGCCGAATTCGTGTTGTTTTAACAATAGTGACTGTTATGTTAACCACGAATTTATGTTCAACAGTACGTGTAAATCTCAAATGAATAAATGGACACCGATTTTTGATTTCACCGTTAAGTATGCGATGTTTTCCACTTTAATTACTGTTATACTTATAGTATTAGCATATATTCTCGAAAATGATATCAGAAGACGAAAGCGATTTGGCTCTTATTCTTCCGCTGGTAAAGCAAAACCGCGTAAAAAGAATAGAAAACCTTCTTTAGTTTAGATAAATATTTGAATAAAGTGTTAACTATTTAAAATAAAAATCAATTTTTGTCTGATATTGTAGTGAATATTATTTTTAATTAGCGTTAAAATCAGGGGAAAGTTCTTATATGTTTTGATTTTGGATCTATTGATATACAGAACTTTAACTTTAGTTGTGATAGACGATGAAACTGATGGCAGGGAAAACCATTTTATGTGAATATTGCAGTGTATTTAATATTTTTTAAAAGAAATTGTTTCCTTTATCTTGAAATAGTTTTATTTTTTAATGTTTCTAGTTTTTGTAATTATTTATGAAAATATTTTCAAATAAAAACGAGTATATGTAGTTTTTTATGTCGCTTTTTAATTGATTATAATTATAGCGGGCATGTGATTAAAATTTTATGGCAGAAAAGAGCAAAAAATCACTCAATTATAAGAGCGTGTAATTTTAAATTACATTATACTGTGTATCACTTATGGATTACGGATCAAAATCATTATTTTCGATAAAAAGTAGTAATTAAATTGGAAAAAAAACTGTTTTCACTTTTGATTTCAAACACAAAGGGAGTGAAGGCCAAAATATTTAAAGAAAAACTGGTAATAAGTAGTAATCAATTTTTTGAAAGCTTGAACTTCATTATAATTAAAAAAATCGGAACATAATAAAAAACATTGAAAAGATTGTACTGAATTGAACGCTAGAAAAACAGTTTTTTATTACGAAAATATATTAAAACTATATGTTTAACATAATGATAATACTTTTACTTTATTTAGTGAACTGAACGCAACGAAAAATTAAAAGGAATCAGTTTATAAATAATAATAATTAGTTTTTTTGGTGACAAAAGTACATTATATATATCTATATATACTGACCTATTAAATAATTCATGCATTAGTTTTTTGTTATACAGTAAAAGTAATAATAAGTAGATTCGCTGCAGATTTTTCTTATTTTTAAATATCATAATAATTACTTATTTTTCTCTTTTTCTTAAAAAAACAATATATAATAATAATAATAATAATGATATTTTCAAAACGGTATGATATCATTATAACGAGTTAACAATTTTGGTATAATTTTACGTTTGGTTGAATTTATATAATGAAATAAGCGATTATACAAATTGTGTTTTTTTCGGAGTTAATTCTTATTTTTCTCTCTCAATAATTATGAGTCAATGATTTTTCGCAAACTCTCTTTGATGATAACAAAAATACAAATTATAATTAATAATAACTATATACAAGTAAAATATCTTTATATATATATAATATAATTTTATATATGTTTTACACAACTAAAGAATAAAATGAAATATAAATTATCGTTTCTGTTATACGTAAACAAAAAAAACTTATTTCTGCTTTGCATCTCATAATATCCAACTCTTTGGGTTAATTCTATATCTTTTGTGTACAGATATAGTTATAACTGTAGTTTCATAATAATAATTATTATTCGATAAAGTTTTGATAGATAGGAAAAAACATCTTATTTTTTTCTTTATATGAATGAACGAGAAAAAAACAAGAATTATAGGTCTTTTGTGCGATGCGATATAGAAATAATTACATGTAATTAAAAATATGATAATTTAATTAAAAAAACAAAAGAAAAATTATTTATATAGTAATAGTAATAAATTTAACATTTTTTAAGTGATTAGTTTCGTTTTTTTATATTAATAATATAGTACTCTTCCTAAACGATTATCTATGATCTCTTGTGTCCAAGAATTGTTTTCGTTTTTTTTGTACAAAATTAAATGATTGATAACAAAATGATGTAATAATAATAATAATTAATAATATAATTAATAATAAAAAACAAAAGTAACTTCTCTGTAATTCCTTAATTATTATTTAACATATAATTTAAAGAATATATTACAGCATCATTTAGAGTGAATAATGTGTTTATGACTAGCACTCTGGTATTCAAAACGAAGTACTTTGTCATATGAATATATCAAAAAAAGTAGTGGTATTAATAAACCCGAGACTTAATGTCAATGTCCAGCAGTGATTGGCGCGGAATTGTCACAACTTTTTTCGTCTAGTTTTCCATTACCGCATCCGTTGAGTCCGTTTAGTTTTTGCTGCGCTTTCTTCGAAAGACACGCCACAACTGAACTAATATTGCCTCGCGTTCTCATACCAACGGGTGGACTACTTCTTGAAGGACTCGTTCTATTATTACCATTTTCTGGTTGAGTGCACTGGTTTGACGGTTCTTCGTCGGTAACAGAGTCTGCGTCGTCATTATCTTCACTCATAGCTATTTCGTCTTCGATAATACTAGATGTTTCCGAATGTATACTATGTTTCTTAACGGTATAGCTTTCGTCAATATCCGACTCGTCGTCGGCTATCGTTTCGTTGTCATCGTTCGTACCATTAGTTTTTGGTGAACTGGAGTTGAGTTTGTCGTTTCCATTCGGCGAAATGAGAGCTCGCATCGATTTATCAGTGATGGCGCGTTCGGTAACTTTGCCCATAAAAGTGCGAATCTCGTTGAAGTAAGCGTCGCCATTGTCTTTGTCGGTTTCGATTTTGGGTGAATCGTCCAAAATGGTCGGTCCATCGCTTTCGTGTTTCTTCAGATGTCGATCGAGATTTGTTTGTTGACCGAAACAACGGTCACAAAGCGGACACTTGAATGGCTTCTCTTTATTATGTATATTTCTTACGTGTCTCTGAAGATTAGATGATATAGAAAAAGATCGTTCACAGTATTTGCATTTATATGGCTGTTCGCCAGTATGTGTACGCAAATGTCGCGTTAAGTTTGCTGACCGCGGAAATACTTTGCCGCAAAATTTACACGTATATCTCTCCTTCGCTTTGATCATTTGAGGTGACATTATCTCTGTCTGAGGCTTTATCTTATCGTGAATATGCGCTCTCATAAAATCGAAAGTGGCCTGAGCTGCAGGTGTGCTCAACAACGCTGGACTCAATAATGTCGGAGGATATCGAGGAGGGAATGCGGGAAATGCTGTGGACATTCGTTGAGGATCGCCGAACATTGAAAATGCTGGAGTATTTGGAGGCTTATGTTGTTGTTGTTGCTGTTGTTGTTGTTGTTGCTGATGATGATGTTGTTGTTCCAATTGCATTCTATACATTGACTCTAAAATCATGGGATGAATAGGTCGAGGATAAGCCATTAGTTTCGATGGCGAGAGTGGACGTGGAAAATGTTCTGCGAGTTTGTGATGATTAAAAATATGACCAGTTGGCGATTGCGGACACTTTTCCTCTCGCGCTGATGCGGCGGCAGTCACTTCTGACATAATCATCGCTCTGTGTCTCGCGAATAATTCGTCATAACTCGGTGCCATTAAATGTCTTTCTACTTCTTTTTTACTGTGCTTTACACTCAAATCTAACGGTTCATCTCTGGACTCTTCGCGAACTTTTGATTTGAACTCAGGTGAGTCTTCGTGCAGTCTTCGCGGAGATTTATTACTACGCGATAAATCAAATGGCAAATCAGAGTGAAGATGATCGACCATCATAGACAATGGACGTATGAAACCATTAGTGGCTATCATTTGTTCGGGACATACGGCTCCTTGTTTTGGTGAACTTTCTCTATTACTTGCCATAGTATTGTCACCGACAACGGAATCGCATTGAATTTCTGCAGGAGTTTTAACGATACTATCCCTGTGTTTAATTAATTCTTTGGGTTTACTAGTGTGTACTTCCGGTTCGGATTCGGAATCTCCAGTAACAGCCACTTCTTCGTCGCTTTCGTCGATATCTGACTGTTCTGTGTCTGAGGTTATACTTTCACTAGAATTAGACACTAATTCTTGCTTAACCTAATTTCCAAAAAAAATTGTTTATAGTAATTAATTTTTGATTTTTTTTTGACTGCGAAAAAAATGTTTACCTCTTGTTTCGTGTTTATAGTTTTTGGTGAAGTTTCGGGTTTTGAACACAAATTATGAGAATTGATTTCACTCTTATTTTCTTCTTCACTATTGCTAACGAATGGGAAATCTTTACAGTTTTTTGTAACGTCTGTTTCGTTTTTTATTAGATTGTTTGAAAACGAAAACAAATCATTCGAGTGATGGGTTTTACTACAGTTTCCGCTTATTAAGCCAGCATTGCTGCTCACAGGAGACAGACTGCTCGCTCCTCCAGGAAATATGCTCGGATATGAACTGCCAAAGAATGGCGGATAATAAGGAAAGCCTGGTCTTGAATACAGCAAAAAAGGATTGGGAGGTGTAGTCGTTAACGGACTCCCAATATCTAATGGGTTGATATTATTGTGGGCCTCTTTTTTGCTGACACTGTCTGGCGACGATAAATTGGGTGATAAGTTCAAGTTAATGTTATTCACAATCACATTCCTTGAGGTCGGAGATAGTGATGCAGTTGACACTGAAGAGGAGGTTCCCTCACAAAATCTTTTATGTTTGGATAAAGAGGTAACCGTCGAGAATGCTTGACCACACTTATTACACTTGATCTGTAGTCGACAAGTGGCGTGCATGCGTTTATGGCGACATAAATTGGAAAATTGTGTGTACGCTTTAAAGCAGACTTCGCAGCGGAATGGTTTGACGCTGGAATGGATGTGTGTGTGTTGCTTAAGACCTGATGAAGTGGCGAACGTTTTGCCGCACTCTGGACACGCGTGCGAACGGGCGCCGATATGTTGAGACCTGATATGTCGCTGAAGATTACTGGGATCTGTGAATACTTTCTTGCAGTTTTCGCAAGTGTATCGCCGAGAGTCGTCGTGAGCGACTTGATGTCGGATGAGATTGCTCTTCCAGTTAAATACTTTGGGACACTGATTACACTTGTACTCTCGATCGCCGCCACCCGAGTCTTCGTTGCAGTGAGCGAATAATACGTGTTCGTTCAATCTAGAGGTTAACAAACAAATTAACAAATAACTAAAGATGTTTAACTATAGCGATGCGATGCGATATGTATGTGTTTATGTTTTTGTGTGCAACGCTTCGCATAATATCCGAAAGGATGTTTTTTTCTCTAAATCGCAACTCTCTAAATGGCAATAATTCAATTAGAATAAAAAAAATCAGATTCGGTTGACACTAATGTGACAGCGATCGGAAGGGGAGAAAAAATGCTCCACTGATTGAGGTCAGAATCTGACAAATTAGATTTATATATTTTGCACGCCTACCAAAAACCAAAAAAAAACTAAAAGAGATTTCAATATAAGGCAAAAGAGGGTTTAAATTAATGACCTCAAAGAGAGCACACGGAGAGCATTCAGCAATAAAAAAATCAAATCAATAATACATAATAAAAAATTGCGTATCGATAACAAGTAATAGCAGAATTTCTATAGTCCCCAATCCTTTAATAGGTTTAACGCATTTAATGGTGTTTTTAATATATATTTCAGTAAAGTGTGCGAATAATACATAATATTAAGAAATAGATTATTAAAGTATTGTCACAAAACACCTGTCAATGTATAGCCCGGAGAAAATGCGATAGTGTTGTAGATTTTCGATAGAAGTTAAAAATAATAACTTTTTTTAGCCTCTATGTCTAAAGTAAGTATACTAATATAAAATAAGCATATTATATGTGGATTTTAACGTGATTCGCTTCGGGCGATATACAGTTATTGCGTACTTATGATAGAGAGCATCAGAAAAAAAAACTGAGGCAATCAATGAACTCAGCAAATGATGAAATACTAAGATTTCAGGTTTGAGAAACTTTGACAAGTTTGACATATTATAGCATATAACGGGCAAAAATTATTGAAATTTAAATTTTTTTGCTACGAAGTTTTAGCCGTAAAAAGAACGAAATAAAAAGAAAAAATGTTTCAAAACGCTTGCAAATTTTTTAAAAAAAATACACGTAACAGAATAAAGAGAAATAAAAATCAAAAAAGGTATGATAGGAAAAAATTAGTTTACTTTGGGAAAGAAGTGATTGAGAAAAAAGATCAAACTCGCATTTTTCAAATTAATAGCGCCTCACTTTTCCAAAACTTTATTATAGGGTTTGCGAGTAAATTAAAATATTAAATATCAATCTTACCGTTACGTATTCGAGCGTTAAAATATATCGTTTATTTTATCGATTTAAAGGCAGATAACACTTTTAGTGAGTGTGTGTGTTGAACACAATTTAAATGTAATAAGATTTATATGCATATAAAAACTAAAAAAATCAACTTTAGTTAATAATCTCTAAAAGTTTCTCCAGTTTCATCTCGGAAGACAAATTCTAAGAATAAAAAGAAATTTTCTCTTTTCGTAGAGTGAGGTGTAGTAAATAAGTTTATTTCGAACAAAAGTTTTTTTTCATCGGTGGTGTTGCGAACAACACAATAAGATAAGCGCATAATAAAAGTGTTTTATAAAAAAAATAGATAACGTTAAAAATAAGTATCACACGCGGATGTGCGGCGAGTTAGCAGCGATCATAAGTAGCTATTAAATCTTAGAAATCAGTCATCGCTTTCAAATTATGGTTTTGCAAGTGTTTTTTAAGAACAGTGAGCGAGAGAGCAAAGAAAATCAAAAAAAGTAATTCATTGTGTATATAATCTAAGAAAGGCATCATCGCTTTCGCGTTTCGCCGTTGTTTATTGTGTTTACAGTTGTAGATCACGCCAATTTGTCATTGGGATTGGGCTACGAGTGAGAGTGAACCACAATGAATCGAGAGATACAGCGCGAGAGAGTGTGAGAGCAAAAAGCGGAGGGAAAACGAGAATTTTAGAGATATTGAATAATAAAAGAAAGAGAATGCAGCATAATATCGATGCGATCTTATAATATTTATATATCAATGCGAAAAGCGTGCCACAACTAGAAAAAAATGCTTCTGTACTTCTTTGCGAACTCTACTCCACCCCAAACGTGCGGCCTCTTCACGACCTCTTTGACTGCTAAATTGTATTCTCTATTTCTCTATTACTTGATTAAAATAATTCAGTTCCTCTACTAAAGCATCGAACAAATCTCTTCCCTTAGACTTAATTCAGCGTTTTCTCTGATGCCTTATTCTTTATTTTTAAAACACAAAGAAGCGAAACGAAGAAAGTAAAAAATTTCAATTATTAAATATATGTTTCGTATATGAAAGCGTTTGCGTTAAAAAGCACACATCAAAACTGCCAATACATAAATGCTATCACGCTTTCCGACGATGAAAACTTTTTTTAATAGTGAGACTTTTTCCCGAAGTCCTAATTCTCTGCTTCTCTCGATCAATATAATATAAATAGCGTAATGAATGCAAATAATTAATTGAGCAGCGAATAGCGAATAAAATATAGAAATCTAGTTTCGCGAATGACTTTATTACCAGCTATTGATACTAATAATTAAAGTTTATGAGACGAGTAATACGGTTTTCGCTGCAAATACAACAAGTGGTCAGAAGCTTTAGAGACGCAATAAGTTATTACCAGGTTTTGTGAAAAAAATATAATACTGTGTGTTCTCTCTTCGTTGTGAGAAAAAAATACACAAGAAATTAGATAAAAATATTTATACGCCACTTCCGTGTTAAGAATAATGATGATAGTAATAAAGAGTTAAGAAAAAGTGTTGCACAAATAAAAAAAACAGTTTTTTCAGCGATTATTCACTTTCTGACAGTGAAAATAAATTTTGTTTGCACTCAGTATTAAACTAAACGCAACAAAGTTTGCAAACTTTCACTCAGCAGCGCACCACGCATTAAATATAGCGGTTTGATTTTTTTGCTTATTTATGTTTCTTTGAAATAAAGATCACAATTTGTTTAAAAAAATATCACATAAATCTTTTTGTACTTTTAAAAAAAACTTTTTTTCGAAAATAAAACTTACATATGTTAAAACTTATTTATGAAATAATAGCTACACATTCGATATTAGTTCACAATCGCAAACAATAGCGAAAACATAAATCGACTGTGAAAGCAAAATGCGAAGATGGATATATAAGTTGAACAAATATAATAAAGAGCTGATCCATCAAATCTGAAGAAACTGAGCCGAACTAAACAAAAGCGAAATTTCGAGTGAATAAATTTGTTACTTTAATTTTTTCCTCTTTTCTTTTCACTGTTGGAATAATAGCTATCAAACCGTAGCACATATTATATCACTTCTGGAATAACATTATACTCTATCTCTCCCTTTCAGTGCACAAAAAACTTTTCACTGCTTCTTTGGCTCAAACAGAAAGTATCTCTTCGTTTGACAGTTGAGAACAATTCTCGTTATGAGCCAAGCGAAACAAAACGAGTGGAATGATTACCAACTCTGCTCCAGATTACGAGGAATCTGATGTCTTGTATATACAAAAGCAACACGTATCACACTTTGCCCCACTTTTTTAGCGAAAGAAACTCCTCCTCGGCTATGGGTTGGGCACATCGGTTGCCTTCACAAGGTTTTGCGGCATTAAAAAGCCCTCAAAAGTTTTTAGTCACTTGTTTTGTTATCTTAGCATTATTTTATTTTTTTCGTATATAAATATCTAAATAGCCCGAAGCGGCGTTTCATTTGACCAGAAACAGAAGCAAATCGAAACGCAAGCGATTCGTCAAAAAAATGAAGTGACTCGTAGACCATAACTTATAGTCGACAACTAGTAAAAAACCAAAAACACTTCTCCTGAAACTCAAAACTAACAAATTTATCCATTTATACGTGTTTTTGATTGCTATCATTTTGGATAAATAATTGTGATATTTTCATTTGTATCGCAAAAATAAAACCCGTAATAAAAATTGCGAACCATTAAATAAAATGGCAAAAACAAATATTTTTATGCTTTAAAAAAATGTTTTTAAAATAAAGTCATGCTTGTTATGCAAAAAAATCCGTTTTCTTATTTGGAAAGAATTAATTAGTAGCGCAACACAAATCACTTTAATTTTCTTTAACCTCAACATGAATGCAACCCTTTTTAATAAAAACAAACAGTAACTAACTGTACAAAATATAATTAGCTTTAGGCCAATAATTATTAACAGAAGTCATATTTTAAGTACAAATATCGTAATATTTAAATTCATTTTTTAGTGGAATGATCTTTGATTTTTATATCCATCCCATGCTTTGAATCACAACTTACTTAAAATAATAGCTAGAGTTATGGAGAGACAATCAGAGCGGCGACACATCACCGAGTGGTACACATATCTATGACAAAACTTAATTTAGCCAAAAATATTATCATAAAAATAATAACTATATCAGATATCTAGTCAGTGCACACAAGTGAATGCATGCACTCTAATAGCTTTAATAGCAATAACATAATTTAAGGTTCCATCAAAAAGGTGAGGCTTAGAGCTGCAGAGCGACCGAAAATAAATAACAGCCAAAATAACTAAGAAAATAATACATTCTTATAGCTATTTTGATACGAACGCACTTACAGGCTAAATAGGAAATGATTTGCCTAAAACTATCTAATATATATTATGCATAATAAATACTGGATAACTGTATAAAATAATATATTCAGTGTGTGTATGAAAATTATCCATCAGTGAAGCAAAAAATTACATAACTTATATGTTTGTGGTATAAATATGAGATAATTGTGGCCCATATATTTTGACACTGATTTTTATATACTACACGTTTTCTAATGCGAATAATTGGTACAAAAAAGTTCTCCTTATTTTATTTTCATCAAAAACGAATATACAGTACAAGTGAAGAGAGAACATAAAAAACACGATTATATTTGACTATTAAGCTTACGCCGAACCTGGAACCACACCACCCTTCCTCAAGGGAAAAATGATAGATAGCACACGTTTTCCCTGCCGTTCAATATATATAAGTATAAGTATATGCATACAAATGCCTTGCATTCACTTAGCGTTTTGGTCTTCTGGGCAATATTTTACTGTTCAGTTGCGCGAGAAGTTACAAATCACAATAACTAAGTTTCAAAATTAAATGCATTGGTTTTCATGTATATACGCATCTACTTTGGAGTTAGAAAAAAATCTCTGTTTTTTAAGTATTTCCCTCAGTCTTCAAAGTATTTGGTGACTTGAAATGGTTGAAAATGGGTGGGTTTGCGTTACGTTCTCTCGCATAAAAAATTATGAGCACATGAAAGAAAAAAACTTCGCTCCACAATAATATTGATTATCGTTGCGAATTGTTCTAAATCTCTAACTCTAATTTCCACATGAAAGTGACAGATGAAGTCTAGAAGTTGAATGAGAGGAAGGAAAAAAATTGCTACACAAACGAGAGGTCGTTCGCCAATTAATGTAATCAAATGCATACAGAAAATTATTAAAACCACTGAATCATCATCATTGGCATCGTATTCGGCATCAATTGTCATCAACAAGTCAATAGAAAAAAGCTAATCAACAGGTGTAGTGTATATGATAATTATGTATAGTTACAACTCATTTAAAGCGAAAATACATTTGGAATGCAGGGGTGTCGCCCTTCGCCCTGCAAACCATCGCAATATAACTAGTTATAGTTACGTAACGAGTTTTCCCCTTTCAGTTTTGAACGTAAGAACTCATACAAAATTGGGCAAAAATTATATTTTTCAGAAGACATTCGAAGACTATTATTATTAAATTAAGTTTCTAATCAGTCAAATTGCCTCAACTTGTTGACTGTTTTCACTGAAAACAGATTCATTTTCGGCTTAAGTTTTTGGTATTTACAGGGCGGATGTAGTATTGAAATATTTGTGATTGTGGTTACGCCTCTGTCATCAATGCTAGTGTTCTTTAGGTAGCAGTTATAATATATCAATATATATCTGTGATTCCGTAGTTTACCCATATAGCGGTTGCCTAACTCTTAGTAGAGGGTGGCAGAGATATTTCCACCGTAATCAACATAATCAGATTCAATTCGCACAATTATTAAAAATATATAGATATGACTTATTTATTACTAGCGTACATAACTTATATATATATACAGCATATACTGTATACTTGTATACACGCAAACATTCATTACGGTAACAGTACATTATCGTTTGAATTAGAAATTATAATTTGAAGTTGAAATAGCATCACACATTTGTGTTGCATAATTAAGGCATAATTATAGATTATGAGAGGTGCAGATGCGCGTCACTAACTCATAATTTCCACATCTCCAGCCCAACCCTATCTGCTTTGGTTATACTTTTTTCGAGTTAAGGTTTATTTATATACAGTATGTTTTGATATGGATTTAAAAATAACGCACAGTTTAAGCATATCGTTCATAACTCTCGGCATATGTTTAATTTTTCAAATTATTTATTTTGCTCATTCGTAGTTTACCAGTTGTGACATATTTTACGCACTAATTCTTAAATGATAATTTGTTGAATTAGTAATTTGTACATTTTTTTCATTCAATTTTCTCTAACGATCTCTCTGACCCGAAAATATTTGAAGAATGAGAGTAAATTATTTATTTTCTCGGTGACATTTTTTATGCTTTTTTAAATAATTGTCACAATAAAAATACTACGAGGAGAGCTATCGTCAAGGCTTAAGACCAGTCAATGCGAGAGACAAACGTACAGGAAATTACATCTTTGTAAATGGATAAATAAGTGCGAGAAATAAACTTTCCCCGAAAAAGAACCACCGAAACAAACATAGATAACAAATAAATATGGTGTGCTTCCGTTTGGCGGAATTCTTTTTGACAGAATTCCGTTTGACAGAAGCTCATGTTTGACCCAAAATAATTGGTTGTATTTTAAAATTAGTGACTTAAGTTTTACTGACATGTTATAAAAGTTATATGAATTTTATTTGTTTCAAAAAATCATTTGTTCATTTTTATTGCATTGACTTTTAAATTTAAATGCTAAAAATTCATTTTCATAGATTTTAAATACAACTTTATATTTAAAGTCAGACTTGTGTTTCTGTTAAAAGGAATTCTGCGAAACGGAATATAATCATAAATATTATTGAGTGGTTATCTCGTGATTTTTGTTATACTTGCTTAAAATATAACACTTAATTGCATTTAAATGAGTTTAGTTTGAAATAGTTTTTATTTATTAAATTGCGTAGTTTCGGGTCAAACAGTTGGTTTTAAGCGCATGTAATGTAAATGTTTTAATGGGTTTAAAATTAATTATATTTGCCCACAATTTTATATCTTAATTTGCGATAATTTCATTAAATAAAAGCGTAAAACTCGGACTATTGGGGCGTGTGATCGCTTTATTGCGATTCTTTTTGTTTGCGTACTGATATGATACTGAGTAAAATAAGTGCATTCAATTTAGTTTAAACTTTTTAAAGTTTAACGACAAAATAAAAATATTTTAGTAGCAAAAAAATATATATTTCTCCTAAAATTCCAAAAGGGATTTATATATCAATTATTGAATTAATGAGTTGAGTTTATATATTTTTTTAGTTAAAAACTCGCACAAACGCATTGCATTGCATACATAGCACATGCATAGAGCATAAAATAACAGTTTTAATTTTGATTGCTTTCTTTAGAGTGAATGCGTGAATGCGATTTTTCTCACTCATCCTCATTCGTAAGAAAATAATATCTGTTCCACTTTCCGGTATCAAAAATTCATTGGTTTCGCATCAATCCTCAATGACAGGATGCCATCTCTAACGGACCTTGTCTTGTCTTGCCATGTTTTTTCCCAAACACACACAAAACACATACACACATACACATATACACAAACAAGACACACATAAACAACTTACGCATACATAAAGTTATACACAACACACACACACACAATACACAATACACAACACGTATTCGTATGATGTATTAATATAATTACATCTAAGTCTTTAAGATTATGTAAATGCGAAAACCTTTCAACGAACAAACAATCTATAATCACAGAAGTAATAGATTAATCTATTTATGAAAATTTCTATTTGCGCGCAAACTAAATATTAGCATAAAATTAAAAAAAACTTCTAAGAGTGATGTTTTAATTGTTTAAGTTAGTTAAGCAGCCGTTTCTAACTGAGAGCTCACCTCAATTGATCGGCGAAATGGTGATCACACAATGAACACTTGATAGCAGCGTCAGACGATGAAGATTGATGGACGTCCTCTTCTATGCTACAGTTTTGATTATTAGCGTTCGCTGATTGTTGTTCGCAACTCGACTGTTTGCCTGTCGCCGAACAGATCGACGGTTCAGGTTGTGTTTGTTTGCCGCTTTTCGCTGCGAATCCAAAAAGTTTATTTGGCGATAAAACTTCTAAAAGTGGACCACACGCTGTTGACAGTGACGCTGCCGCTGATGCAAACAGATCACCCAATAATGATCCTAACCATACAAATATATATATAATTTAGTTTATCTGCTTTCGAATATATTTCGCAAATCAATTTACTCAAAAGAAAAACACTGAGAGATAAATACACTCTTTTAAAATAAATTACAATGAGAATGAGAGGAAAGAAATTTTGATAATAACAATCATAATAATCATCTCATGTTAAAACCAGCGCAAGGTCGCTATTGATAACTCTTATAAAGAAAAAAGCTTAGCAGTGTTGTAACAAAAAACTGAATTAAAAAATTGCCACAAAAAAAGTTTTTCTGTTTAAGAGTGAAAATGAAACAAAAATTACTGGCGATCGCGAAATAATAATAACCGGCCAAACAATGCAATCGAGCGAAAGTGTACGCAACAAAAAACTCGTTAAAGAGTTACATACACATACGTATTCCCTCCCCTTTTTTCTTAAGTAAACTTCAAATAAATGAATAAGAGCTTAAATATCGGTACTCTTTTCGGTACCAAAGAGATCATGACTAAAACTTTCACTCTCAATTCCCTTGAACCACTTATCGCATGAGCTTTTCAACTATTGAAAAACAAACTTTTTTCTAAAGCAGTTTAACAAAATCAAACAACGAATAACTGGAAATTAAAGTAAAAAACCGTTTTTTTTGTTATAATAAATCTATTAAACATTAAACTACTGTATTTTTTTCGTAATTATCTGGTTCGTCACCGATAATACTTAAAGGTCACAGTAAACTTGTGGACCATATTTAAAGTTTTTTATCATCGCTCGCAATCAAACTCAATCAGTTTATGAGAAATGATGAGATGGCGAAAAAATTTGAAGATGCAATTAATGATTAAAACAAATATAGATACACAGAAATGTGTGTGTGTGTGAAGAAATAGAAGAGAGAGAAAGACAATTATAGCACAAACACATACATATACACTAATCATTCTAATGGTTATCTATGCATATAACTAGAACTGAAATGTTTCTTATTTTTAATGCTGCTCAGCGAAAATTAGCGTTTTTTTCTGATATGATAACACTAACTTTTTAGGACATTAAGCGCTCGAACAAACCCTCAAAACTCGGACTTCATTCTCATCTCAATTGAGATCAAGGCGTTCATCCCGTCATCTCATTTGCTTCATCAGTTTTCATTCAGTTCAATGCTCTCCCCGTTTAATACTCGCACACTTGTTAGGCTGTGAAACCGTTGTTTGATCTCAATCACTAGAAATCATTGGCATGTGACGACCAGATTAAAAAAAAACACTTTTTAGGCGGTCATTCATCAATTGTGGATATGTATTAACACTGATCTAATCCCAAACTTGTGTGCGAGTGTGTATCAGATATAGTTGTATAAAGAGTACAATTGCCACCGATTGTAACGATATATTTAATATACGAGAAAGTATTAAAGTATGAAAAGGTATGAAAGTATGAAATATGAAATTAGGATCAAAGAAGTAGCAGTAGAAGTAACAGTATATTTAAAAAAATTAATTTTTACCTTTCAATATTTAATAATTAGTTAGAGAGCGTTTGAATTAGGATACCGCTATATGTGTGTGAGAAAGTAAAAGATGCCGTGTATTGTTAACGGCATACTATAGAGGATAATATGAATGAATAAATAAAAAATAAGTGAATGAAATAGATTGAGCAGAAAGAGGGGGTGAAACAGATTAATGGTATGAATATACTTATTTGATCGCATAGAAAAAAATTCGGCCAACACTCACCTTCTGGAGATTATTAAATACAGCAATTTTGATCAGTAGGTAATACAGATGAATCACTTATATAAAAGCAAACCAATTAGAAATTGAAAGAAACACTGTCACCGCCAGTCAAACCCAAACACAGAGATTATTAAATAAAAATAAATATTTCAAATGAATGCTATCCTGTGTGGGAATTGGATCTATAAGCGAAAAGAGAGAACGAGAGAGAGATAGCGAGAGGACAGCGATATGAGTACAGTTTTTTGTAAAATAGTACTCGAAACAAAACTTAAATAACCACTGTTTAACTGAGTGAAACTAACTTTTCTCGCCGTTATATGACACAATGTTTAGATAACATAGAAAAAAGTTTTAGCTCAACATGTTGTTATTGCCTCTCTGTTAGATTGCCGGTGATTGTGGTTTATTTTTTGTCAGGCGTACACCTATGACAGTCCAGACCAACAGGTGGTTGCTCTCCCATACACTCATTACGTGCGATATATTTTTAGGTATTATCTCTGAAATGCAAAATAATGAGACCGCTTCAAAAGACTAGTCGATGCCCATGTATTGCTGGGAGTGGCTTACGATCACCATTATTATCATTGTTATTATTCTCTATGTTATAATAATTAGCATTGTCCTAACCGTCGAAACAGCAATTGCTTACTGTTTATTTGTTTACTACGGTAACTCAAGCGAAATAACTCAACTGAAAAATTCGCTTTACTAAACCAATTAAATTTTATTTAAAAATAATTTTTCTTGTTTTAACTCTTTTTAAAAAACGCAGTTTAAAGTTAAATTTTCGCTAATATAATTGACTAAACAATTAGCTCAAATTTTTTAAGCACTTTTGCACAAAACCCCGTTCTATTATGTCTTATACATCGAGACAATCACGAAGAAATTATTTAGGAAAAGTGGTTTCCTGACGAATAAAACAATGCGAGCGTAATAATTCACTGCTAATGATTATTTTTGATATGAAAAAAGTTATGCGCATTAAGAAATCATTACCATAAGCAATAAGTTAATCGCATTTATGGCGAACTCGAACTAATCTCGTGATGACGTTAATTGATTCACAGACTCGATTCTTCTCTCATCAAACTTTTAAAGAGGTCTACTTTTTTTCTTGGTTTTCGAAGATTAACTCACTATTATTATTAGTAATACGAAATAATTTTGACGCAAAATATCTACAGTAATACTAATAATCACATTATGAATCATTATAATTATTATGGCATTAAAGCGCAAAAAAAACTTTTTTTTCTTTATTGCCCCTTAATTTATAATTGTCTGTTTTTATCAGTGGAAAAGTATTTCGAAGAATAAAAAAAATTAATTTCTTTCCGTCCAATTTCTTCCGCCAGTAAACCTATTTAGAGTATGATAGGTGAGAGCAAACAGAAGGGGCTATAAGAACATTGCGAACAAAAAACAAGTGTTTCATTTTCTCACTTTTCTTCAAGAAAGTCAACTAATGAACGAAAATCATAGAAAAAGCATCGGCGCATAGAGAAAAGCGTTTAAGAGAATTAGCGTTCAAATTACAAGTTTTGCATATTAACCTATTTAAATGTTTGATATATTTATATATATATATCATATTATGTGCATTTATGTGTTGGTTTGTGAGTTTGTTTATACATATTACAACATTTTTTGTTTAAGTACTTTTATGAATATTCATATTAAAAAGTAAATTATTTTGACATTTTTGCTCCGCTTGTGCTGCCAGTAAAACAGAGTGGAATGCATGCATGAGTTGAAGCATACGGATTCGCGTGTAATAATTATCAATAATAGGGCGCAAATTAATTTAACAGGAGAGCGAGAGAGATAGAGAGAGAGAGAGAGAAAAGCAAAAAGCTATTTACAAGATAAGTAAGTAGAATAAAAGTTTTTTCTGGCGATACGAGATAAAAGCTTTTTTGTAGCTCCAATTTGTGTAGAAAATAATAATAATAAAATAAAAGTAAGAAAGACATTTTATGGTAGACCCAGAAATATAAAACATTTTTTCGAGAGCTAAACCAAACAAAAAGAATAACAGCTAAATTGCAGTAAATAAATAAAGCATTTAAAATTGTTATATATATACGACCATGTATGCTTTAAACTCTTGTGGACTTCTTTTTTTGCCTTAAATTACACAAAATTTTAATGATTGAGAAATCATTTGAGAGCATCTGCTGCTAAAATAAGCAAAAAATAAAATCATTTTTAAGACTCACTCGTGTCGTCTCTCAATCGCGTGTAATTTAGAAGTTAAAAATTCAAATAAATAATAATAATAATGTCCATGGGTTGGAAAACTTCAAGACTGAGCCTCATTTTTTGATTGTAAATCACATTATATTCAAAATCGATAAAATTAAAAAATAAATATAAAAAATTAAATTTTCTAAAATATCGAAATTCCCAATCAAAATTTTTTCATAATTATTTTTTTATTGTGCCACACAAATAATTATTTTTAAAAAATCTTATATCAACTAAATTTACAAAAATATGGATCACAGTATCGAAAGGCTAACACTGTAAGCTTAAATCTAAGACTGTGAGCTTATGCTCAGAATCGTACAATTATTGCATAACTTATAATAGACTGGTTAACCCAAAGCTCAAACTAAGTTTATGGCTAACATTAATGATACAGTAATAAAAAACAGTTCACAGAAAAAAAGAAGCAAATTTCATTTACAATTTAATATTATGAGAAAAAATCTATTATTGTCTTAATATTATACATATTTGTGAACATATCTCCCTTCAAGAATAATTATTTAAACGTATGCGTGCGTCAAGTTTTAGAAATCTTAAGTTTCTTCAAAATATATGGTCTACTGATGTTACAAGAGAAACACACAAAAAAGTAAAATCAGGAAATGCAATGCATATCGTTATAGAACGCTCAGTACGAGAACTATTAGCGCAAGTTTTTATCACAATCAAAATCTTTGTCAAATCCCGAGTGTCGAGCAAAGAAAAAAATATTTTTTCACCCAATTTTAAATACTAATGAGTTACCTTTAGTATCATAAATATATATACAGTAAATTATTTATATTTTTTTGTTTTGTCTTATTTTGGAATGAAGCGATAGATAAAAGCAAAAGTAGACTGTAGGCTAGAAATATATTTATTTCAAAATTCTAAAATTGGTGTTTTGATAATATTTATTTCAGTTTTATTGAGTCCAATAACATCTATGGTCATGTTTTCTGTGCAAAAGTCTTGCATTGTAATCAACGAAATTTATTTGTTAAAGTTTTAGGTGCTTCTTCTTCTCGGAGCATGAAGTCATTTATATCTTTAGTCACTTATTGACTATTTAATATCCTGTTATATTATTATGGCATTAAAGAGGGCCAATGGCTTCTGCATGATATAATTTCATGCACATAATATAAGATATATTACCACAGCTACTATAGACACACGCATACATTCACGCATCACTACATTTTATCAATCAAACCATCAGATTATATAAAGAGATTAGGAACGAGATGCTGCAACACACACACACACACATACCCAGATATATAAGGTATATATGCACAACAAAAACAAATCATTATTTACCTGCATTTGACTTAAGCACAAGTATTTATATTTTAAGTTAAAAATTTAAGAGCATAAAATTTTTTGTTAATCACTGCCGATGCGGAAAAAAATATTCACATACTAAAAAAACCTTATTATTATTTTGTTGTTTGCCTGTTTGGTTGTTTGTATTAGTTTCGTGAAACGACTTGACCATAACCGTTAATAGATATTTGATATATTAAACATGAGCCCGTAATAAAATAAATTTCATACGCGGAAAATATATCGGGCTTTGAACAAGTGATACTCAAAGAATAAGTAAGCTAAACGAGAAGAAGAAGAAAACCACGGTTTAATCGCTTAAGAAATAATTAATAAACTGATTTTCTGTTTGATCTCGAAGTGGATATCTTATAATTTATATTTATTTTATATTTATAAAAGAGCTTATGATAAGAAAAATAACAAAAATTATAGTTAAGGAGTGCCTTAAATCGAGAGAAAGAAAATTATTAATACTTATGCGTGTTATAAAACAGTATTTATAAGAAAACAAAAAAATAACAATTATTTTTCTGATCAGTTGAAAGTCTCATTAGTAATCATATCGATAAACCGTTTTTCGTTCATCTCGTGTATTCATCAATTCTTTTAATAGTGGGATAAATATCAACAAAAGTTTTGTTTTGCTACAGTATTTTCATGAGTGCTGTGAGTGTTGAGTGTTGTGGATGTTCTGTGTGAGCGTTGTGTCATTCATATGGATGGAAGGCTAAGAGTCACTGGCTTTCTAGATTTTGAGGTCGAAGATTGACTGCAGGCATGGGACGTGCAACGGGTTTCTGTTAGGAGTGGCAAAAGCTAAGCAGATCATCATCTGGAGCATCATCCCTATCCCTACTCCCAACCAAAAACTCTTTACTCTTTTTGGATAACGAGTTGTGAGTGTGTACGTATGTGTGCGTCTTTTTGTGCGCAGAGTTACTGGCACTGCTTTCTTGATTTTACCGCTATTACAACATTTTTTATGATATTAAAAAAAGATTAACGAAATATTGTCCTAAAGGCATATAAAACTCTATATTAACCAAAAAATTCTCTTATGAATCAGCAGTTTGCCAAATGGGTCACAAGAATAACTTATTAAGAATAGCGTGAAGTGAAGGCAAACGAAAATGCTTTTAATGAAGAGTAGGACACAATTTCGCGGCAAACATCACCTAAAGCTAAATATGAAGCAACAAGTGTTTTGATGCCTTCACCGCAACCGTAAGAAAACGCCCCAATATATTATAATATATACTATCTTTTGTTTGTTTCAAATATTCTTCTATTCATGTAAAAAAATAAATACATTTTTAAAGCCATTGCGAGATAGTTATTATGGTAATCATCAGCTCTTTTTTGTATTGCAAGATATAACTGATAGATATATCATGTCAAAACTTATAATTAGCTCTTATAGACTATTCTTTTTGCCGCTTAAATCAACAATGAAGAGCGTAATCATAATTATAATACATAAGACGACAGTGTTTAATCCCAAACAGAAACACAAATTCCTTTAACATAATTGAAAGTTAATTATAATTATAATAATATAAATGAATTGTTAAATAAGCAAAAGCGCTGTAATTATTTATAATATAGACATGACATTACAGTAGCATCAATGCATCATTTCCATCATTGCCATCATTGCCATCAAATCCAGATAATGGCAAACGTTAATGAAAATATGCATTTATTTTTACATTTTACATGTCATTATTCATATAAAGAGATTATTTTAAAACAAATTCTGGTTTTAAAATAGTAAAATATGCACTGTGTATAAGAAGCATCAATAATATCCTAAATGGAAACAATACCACAATACCATATAATTTGCTGTTTGCATGCTTTTCCTCAATCTATTCGGTGAATACTAATAGTCTTCAATTGAAATTATTGATTATATCACTGATAAAATCTAATAATGGTTATAGAAAGAGACAATACTGTATGCGTACTCAAATGATTATTTTGTCAATGATGTTATTGGTATTGAAAACTATGGTCATATGCAGTAATTCGCATCGAATCTGCGTCGTATGGACTAATCTATGCTCTATGTCTCACCTGCAACATACTTATTGCTTATGCTGTAGAGTGTGTCGCACACACAGCACACACATCCATACATATACATACAAACACATCCATACATACGTAACGCATCATCAAATTTGAAAGCAGAATCGCGCACGCAATTTATTTGTTTAACTTTTTGATTTTGAAAAACTTTCGTTCAGATCTCTCTCAACCACTCGCTCACTCATTCACTCACTCACTCTTCCTGTCTCACCTTCCGCTTTATCTCTCTTGCCATTCGGATCTTCATGGATTAACAGTACTTCCGTCGAGTGCAGCTGAAGTTCGCTGCCTTTGTTCACTTCACGTGTCAGTTCAATGTACAGCTAAAAGTAATTGTAATAACAATGAAAATACAATAAATATAAAAATACAAATGTATTATAATATAAAGGTGTAAAGCTATGAAAGAGAAAAGAGACAAAAAAGAAATCATAAATTCAAAAAAAATTCTTAAAAAATTAAATCTGAGATCCAATTATAAAGAATATGAATTCGAAAATGGATATAAAGTTTCTAAGATATTACATAATATAAGGGTTCAACAAATTATAACTGTTATTTTTTTCTATTTAACAAATAAGCTTAGCTTACGAAGTCAGCGCTAAAAAAACTTGGAGTTAAATTAGCTTAAATGATAATTTATTGCATATAGAAGTATGTTTTGTTTATATTATGCGCAAAAAACTGAAATCTCATTTAATTGTATTAATTTGTTAAGAGCCAGCTCTGGTTTAACAGTTTAATCGTTATTTTATGAAATTTTATGCGATAAAACGGTTTGATTTGTTTTGAAATTTTTTATCGTTTCGTATAAAATATCGGATTTTATTGCTCCGATAGAAGTAGCAAAAAAGATTATACACTCGAAATGAATTGCAATCAACAACAAAACCATACTTTTGGGGCATAAAAAATATTTTTTTCCACTCATAAATTTTACCCAACTATTTGGTTTGATAGTAATTCGGCTGATAAAGAGCTTCTTATTAATCAACAAAAAAAACTCTAGAGATATTTAAAATTATTATTTTAAAATTTTTGTTATTGTTTTATCATAGTTTATTTTGGTTCTAAAATTTTTTAACGAATACGGTAGTAATCAGCCAGAAAAACAACAACAGTTTTTGCGACTCTTTCATTGATGTTAAATGAAGAAAAATGGGTTACAACGCCAAAGGAAATTAAATCAATGATTAAATATGATTAAATATAATCGCATCATAAGTTATACATTTTAATAAAAACTAAAAGAATATTCTTGGCCTGTAAATAATATTAAGAGTTGCGAATAATGTTGATTTAAGTACTTTAGCATTAAACGCAACCTTCAAAGCTGTTTTAAAACAATAACTCAAGTATGGATAGCTTTAAAAATTAGTTTCTCAATCTCTCTCTATCGCTATCACTAAGAAATGCTAACTTTTGGCAAACACTTTGCGCTATTGATGGCGAAAAATATTTTTGATCCACCCGTTGAAATAATTGTACGCTTATCGACCCGGTTTGCAATATAACAAGTATCCTTTATGACAAACATACTTAATATAAAGGAAGATTGATAATGCCTGAATCGCAATACTGTAAAAGTCAGCGCAAAATAAGTGAAAGTCTTTTATAGTGTGTATGTGTGTATTTACGATTTTTCTTGATGGCAAATGTGGGACAACACAATAGAATAATACATTTTTTCAATCTTTCTCTTTCTCTCTCTCACTCTCCGGTATTATTGTTTTGCTTGAGATTTCTAGCCCAAACAGTGCATTAGATTTCTAGCGATATTATTATTATTATAATTCATGCCTCACTCACGAGTCAATTAAGCCTTGAAGCATTGAGCTGTTTATATAGAATGATAATCAAAGAGATCCAACATTTAAGCCTTTAGGGTGGAGTTCGTATGCGTGTGTCTGTGTAATAGTGGATGAAGAAAAAAGTGAATCGTTATTAATATCCAACTACTGACCCCATTTCTGGTAATCAACTGAAGCAAAAGGGAAGGGCAGGGAAGCAATGGACGCGATTCACAAATTTCTCAATACATTCTACTTTTTAGAGTTCTTTCTCTAACGTTAATGCTATGCTGCGGCGGTGGCTGTGCTCCGCTTATTCAACCTCCAGCATCGCTGCTGAGATTGATAGTAAAATATGTCCAATAGATAATTAGTTCGCAACACACATATTTGTGTACACATACGGAGAGCACTGTATACGAACACATATCCATACACATAATCATACACATTCTCGTACACAAAACTCAAACAGTTCTATATCTTCGAAGAGAGTGTCAGTTCAAGCCATGCATATTGAATAATGAAGGGATACTCCCAATCGGCTGACGAGTGAAAAAAATAACGGAAAAATAAATTTCGCTTTTTTCTTACTCTCGAAGAGATATCGAAACAGCGCGAAAGAGTAGATAAGAGTACGATTTTGTGTTGAAAAAAGCAAAATAAAAGGAAAACTCGTTTGTGTTTGAAAAGTATCAGTTTATTGCAAACATACAGCTATGAGAGAGTTAGTTAATAAAACTTTTAAATTAGCGAAAAAACAGAAAAAACAAAAATAATATTATATATAAGTCATATATATTATATTAATATATGTTTTCCTCCAATAAAGAGGTAATAATGTGTTGCAGTAATAATTTCAGTTTCGATCCCAATAAATTTAAATATTTTAGTGTTGGTAATATCAATCAAATTTCACGAAAACAAAAGAGTTTTTTGTGCCCACTTTTTCGTTAACAGAAACACATTCTTTATATTATTGTATAAAAAATCCTTTTGCTAAATCTCAAACAAAAAATTGATTTTATGCAAGAATTAATCACAAGATCATAATTTCCTTATAAATCGAATATTAATTTTGCCAATATCTTGCGATGTTCAGGAAATAACGCGCAGCGCAACGATTTTCCTCTCATTAACCCATTTCATGCATAGGAATTTAAAGATTATATAGTAATTAAATCTTAGTCTATAAAGCACAGGCACTTCAATATAATATTGAATACATTATTGAAATTACATGCTATTTAAATATGAGCTATTGTTTTGGCAACGCATAACACAGTTCTCTCTCTCTCTCTCTCTCTCTCTCTCTCTCTCTCTCTCTCTCTCTCTCTC
>JAQGAW010000430.1:0-29699 GCA_034698025.1 Phthiracarus crinitus
TTGTAAAACACGTTTAATAAGATCACACCTGATATACGTTAATGCGTGTCCCAAATGACAATAATCATAAACAGTTGTTCCGCAACAATACATTGTCATCATTGGCTTAACTGTAACCGATGTACGACTTCGATGATAATACCCGTATTATTAGTACATTTCGCAATATTTATATGCATATCACTCCGAAATATTTGATTATATTTGATTTTACTTAAGCTATTATTTAATCTTTTTCTGTAACACATTTTACGCATTCACGTGTTTCTATGTAACGTATATAAATTTATATGTTTGATGTTTATATATGTGACTATAATAGTGATGTGAACACATCGATACTCATACGATTGCTATATAGTCGTATCGCTAATCGATCACAGGCCACACTTACTACTATAACCGCATAACATAACATAACGTTATCATATGGCAGTAAACGCAACCTTACGGTAAACAATGAAAGCACATTTAAACGCGCATTATTTAAACTAATTATATATTTTATTGAATCAGTAGTCATATGTAGTCTAATGATTAGAGAATTTGCTACTTTTTTGTGTTATATGCTAGAACCATGAAAATGTATGTGTGCACGAATCACATAGAATGGAGCTGTTTTAGCTCCATTTATAATTGCTATATTTGCTATTTTTAAAGATAAAGGCTAGATATGCTATTTTGGCTATTTTATCCTAAAACAGAAAATTTGTCGATTAAATCTGACGAGTTTTTGTTACACATTTCTTAATTTTTTTAATACAATCAAAAAGTAACAAATTTAAATCTAAAAAATATATTTTTTTTTAATTTTTAAATTTTTTTTACTTGGGACAGAGTTTGAAAACTCTAAAAATAATGGAAAATTGATTTTAAGTTAAAATTAATGTAGTTTTTAAAATTTATAAATGCTATTTATAAGTGCTATTTTGGTCATTTATTAATGCTATTTATAGCGCTATTTTTATATGACTTAAATGCTATTATTTTGATTCTCTACTAATGATTGAAAGTGTATTAAGCTTTTGTAATAAACTTCAACATTTTATATATGTTATTAAATAATATATACATACTAATTGTATATGCATTCGTATGCGTACTATTATGTAATCGTTTATTAAAGATCGATTTCGGACAATAAATTTATATTTTGGGCAAATTTGGGCAACACATAGAAAAGCTTCACATTGAAGTTTTCGGGCCATTTTTGGGGAAATAAAGATAAAATATTTTAAATTTTAATTAATGCCTAATTTTTAATAATAATGATGAATATTACGTACAACTTTATTAGTTAAGTTTTCATTCTATATTCTATCAAAAATATAAAGCACTAAAACTTTAAAAACACATTGGGATTTAATTTGAAATTTAATGACTGCCAAAATTTATTTTCCTTTTCGGGATAATTGTCAGAATAAGTGAAAATCAAATTCGGCAAAATCGGGCATTGACTGCAACAGAACTTCTCTAAATATACCATAATATTCTTACTCTTGATATATTCAAAATAAAATACACTAATTTTTCAAATCTTCGCATTTATTTCAATTAATTACTATTAACAATAATTCTAACCTATACTGTAGTGTATTCGACTCAGTAGTAGTCGGACGATGTAGGCTTCGACTTAAGTGTGCAACGTTAACGTTGACCACTGCTGAGGAAGAATACGAAGAACCACGAGCCACGAGACCACAACCCTTACCTCTGTTCACGCAAGTGAAAACCTATGCTAAACATAGGCTGTAAACACGCAGTAGAAAATAGCATACACTCAGTATACAAAATACTTTAATAATGATTTATAATAGTTAGCATTAAATATTGTGAACGTTTAAGCATGGAATCATTTAATGTAAACACATTGGAAGTTAACATTAGAATGACACGTTTAATACAAGTAAGCATAAGTAGTGACTAATTATGTTATACAGTTATAGGTTAAAAAGATAACAGTATGAATGACTAATAGGAAATATAAATGTGAGTCACTGTACTTCTAGTAATAACTAATGATGGGACAAAAGCTCAATTTTTCAGCTGTAATGTACTGTTCAAGTAACAACTCTTTTTAGCAGGTAATGATAAATTAATGGCTGATAATATAAAAATTTTAAAATAGGAATACTTTGGTTTAGCACAGTTTCGCGAAAAAGTATAGCTAATGGATTTGACAATATTCACCAGAGTTTCAGTGCGCCTTTAACCGTATCGCGACAAAACCACGCAAACAAAACTGTGAATGCAATAATAAAATATTATGAATAAACAATTTTGCGTTTATAAAAGAATGAAAAATTAATTTTTTATCACAATTAATGTTAGGTTTTGATAATCTTTGCAGTTTATTTTCTATAAATATGATATAATCATAAATCTAATAATTCGGATATTCCCGAATATTCTTGATTTTACCCCAATTAGAGTACAATACCCGAAATTAAGTTTAAAATCACTTTTTTCATTAACCATGTTTATAAAAAACCGTTAATCTGTGATTTTTCTATCAGTTTATTAAATTTCTATCAGCTTAATCCATTAAATTATTTTGAGATTGGGGATCACGGATAGTGGTTAGATGTGATCATCGGTTAAAAGTTAAAGATTTTCTTTAACTTTTAACCTTAACTCACCCAAAAATCTTAACTTTAACTTTAACCGGTTAATAGGTTTCTTAACTTTAACTGCAACTTTATTAACCCCAGAGTTAACCGGTTAACTTTTTTTAGTTTTTGAAAATAAATTATTACATAAATAATATTTAATTCACTCTAAAAATCATTTCTGATAACAAATATAAAATTTTATACTCGTTATTCATCCATTTAAATGATTTTTTATTAGATATCTTTTGCAAAACAAATAAAAAACAAATTAAAACGCATTTGAAATGAATCTTTATAATTATGTAGTAAATATTAGTATTGTTTGCAGTTAAAAAGGTCAACAGTTAACTTTTGTAATATTTTTAAATCTAACCGATTTAAAACATTTTAACTTTTAACTTAACTTTTATAAAAAGTTTAACTTTTAACCTTAACTTTAACCGGTTAACCATTAAAGTTAAAAGTTAGCCGTTAAAGTTATAAATTAACCGTTAAAAATGCTCATCTCTAATAGTGATCAAAGGGAAAGTGGGCTCTAAATGAATACCTCATTTGTTTTAATACATTTGATATAATGTTTAATTAAATTCAAAATAAATTTCGCAGTATATTTCGCAAATTTTACTTTGATTTGTTATTTTTAATTTTCTTGAGGCGATTTAAGGAGAATTATTATTTTTGGACATATTTCAAAAGCCAATAAACACTTTAATCACACCACACGTTCATTGAATTATCTCTTGACATTTACGAATAGAGTTATGGGGCATTCAAACGTTTACTAATGATTGATTTCATCTCCTATTACCACACAGTATACACGTATGTTTTCCTAAATTACTCGAAAAAAATGTTAAATCCCAAAATTATTAAAGTTATTTAGTATATAAAAATCCATTAGGAGTGACAGGAAGAGAATACTGTAAATCATAAATTTATAAAATGAATTAAATTTCAACTTAACATTACTAAATGATAACATTAATGTTCTTTTTGAAATTTCGAGAAAAAATCAGAAAATAATTGTTTATATTTTTTTAAAAATTTTATTATTTGTTAATATTTTATTAGATAATTTCGAAAAATTTAGTTGAGCTTAAAATATTTTCTTAATTATTAACGCTATGATACAACTCATATTTACAGTTATGGTAAACGGAAGTTCGTAACAATGATCACATCACCTTCACCTTCGATATGGTCTGATAATTAACGTCGATAATGCAGCAAAATTATGTAAATTTCTAATTATTAGTTAAGTTTTTTTATCTCTTGACCCAAATATCTAATGATAACTGTGTTTACTGATGCACTTCCGGAAGAAATCACCGGTAGTACAAACTATTTTAAATATTATATACGTGTTTAAGAACAGTTTTTTTGCCGCTTATCAGTCATTTGCCTTTTTTAGTTACACTTTTATAAATACATATTAGAAATTTGCAAAACGTGTTCAAATTGAACGGCGAAGCATTGATTACGTTTGCAGTTTGGAAAAATAATGATAGTTTTAAATACGTTTAGGTATTTGGAGTAGTGATACAAATTTGGCATTTAGTTTACTATGAGCTATAGTCAGCCGTGAGTTCATTGTACCAAAATAATAGAAAATCATACTTTGAAATTCCTCATTATTTTATTTTAAACATAGATAACTAAATTTATAATAACGCAGAAATTGGTCGCAATTTTTGCGCATTTAAAATATTATATATATATTTAAAATAATAATTGATACTTTTGTATCGGTTAGTTAAACTCAAACTTACTCACAAAATCCATTTAATTAACTTGTGAAACAGTGGAAATGATATTTATTTAAAACTGTTTTTTAAATTTAATAATTTTAGTTCATACTAATGGCGAAGAATTAAAAGTTTAATTTTTGACTTTAATTCCTAAAGCAGTATTTATTATTGAAATTTATTTATAAACATTTTTAATTATTTATGCTTAATTTTACTGTAAAAGTACTTAAATATCCCCTGTTTAGCCAGTTTTATTTTATTTTTCTCAATAAAACAAAATGATTTATATATCTTCAACTTCTATATGTAAAGTGAACTTTTATATTAATTAAAGATTAGGTTAAATGGGACAAACACATGAAAACAGAATGGGTTGGAGCTTTTATGCAATATACACGTCAAATACTGGAATTTGTATCACCAATCCTGTTGTTAAGTATGCCTCAAAGACTCAGAGCTACAAAAAGCAAATATCATTGATTTGGATCAAGACTCGTAAAAGTTATGCTTAAGTCAGTCAGTCAGTCAGTCAACAAATTTGCCGCACTCTTGCGCTTACTCTCTCTCAAAGCTCTCCCTCCCTCTCCCAATCTCTCTCCCTCTTCATACCTTCATCTCTCTCTAACTCTCCCACACTCCCTCTCGCTCTAACTTTTTGTGAGTTGTGGCACACTCTCTCTTTCTAGCGTCAATAAATTCTACCTTAAATATGGGTCATTTGCTTCACTGAGATTGTAAACTCGGAGCTGTTCTCATGTGTTGGCATTAGAGATTTATTTGTGCAAAAAAACTTTTCGGTTTTGTTTTATTTTTTCATGTGTTTATGTTTGTTTTTTATTTAAAAATTCCTTTCGTTTTGTGGAAAAAAATGTTGCATTGTTGTCTGTGAAAAAAATGCTTTTCTTTAATTGAAATAATTTTGAAATACGTGCACACAATGTTTGTGAATCGCAAATATTTATTAACATTTCTAATTATTATTTCGTGCGTAATTCTAAAGATTAACTGTCAATTTAGTATTATATACAATTCAAGTCCCAGTGACGGTCCGCGAAGGTTTCCATTCCTTAGAGCTCTTGTGTCTCAATTTATTTCGGAAAGAAGTTCTCGCGATTACGCGAAAGAAGATGGGGATGATTACCAAACAATTCCGCAAAAACCTAAGAATTCGGATGTGAAGGGTAAAAATGCTAATTTTCAAAACATGGAGCATATTATGCAAGATATCAACTCTCAAAACGTTGGGTCATTATCAACACGAACCAGAGGATACTTTCTCATTAATGTATTGACACGAATGCTTAAGTCTGTTAATTTTACTGAAGTAAGAAATATGCTTTAATTAATTAATAATTAATTATCAATCACTAACAATAAATACATTTTTTATAAGTTTTAATCAGGTATTTTTTAAAATGAAATGTTTATAGTAAATTAAATTATAAAAACTATTTATAATGATTGAAAACTATGTTTAAAATTGGATTTAGCTTTTAAATGGAGACAGAAATTCGATTGTAATTTACGTACAATAAGCACGCTTTTATCTGTTTTTGAAAAAGTTTCAAATTGTTTGGTAAGGAAACATGAACGTAACAAATATTAAAAAACAAAAAATTTTATGAATGCATTGTGGTTATTGTAAACTTCTGTTTAAACATACGAAAACTATTTTCAGTTAAAATATTTAGATAATTTATTTTTCAATAAAACTGGAAATTTCATTTACATATTATTGTCAGAGCTTAATATTAAATAGTACAGATATTTTTCCACTTAATAACAAGATAATTTTTACAATTTTTATAATTATTTATAACTTGATATTTAAAGCAGCATTTTTCACGTTTGCGTCATTGAAATTTTATTATAAGATATTTAAAAAATTTTACGTTTAAATTACATTAATTCAGTTTACATGATAACTGAATGAACCAATATTTTTTGATAAGGAAGTAAAATTTAAATTTGCAAAAACTCTCAATTCACACAATTAAATTATTTTCAATGTCAATGTTATTTGTATAAAATATTAAAAATTATAATTATGATTACGTAATCGGAGTCATAGAAAATAAGACCGTAGCAAATATATTACTTTGTTTTTATATTATTTCAATAATAATTCGTTTTTATAAATATTATTCATTAATAATGAGCATAAATTAATTTTAGGGCACAATAATTTATATAAACATTTAAATTTGAAGCATTAGTTTAAGTAAATCAAATAAAATTGATGGTGTTTTGATTTACCCAAAGTTATTACAATATCTTCTTTACAAAATCTGTTATTTACGATAACACTTCTAATGTATCAACTTTTATTAATAACTCATAATAATAGTTTAACGTTCTTATTTTGGTTAATTGTTTGTCTACTGTTAATGATAGTTAAGTCTGCAAACGCGTGACGGCATATCATCGCGTGCATCGTGTTTGGCGTGTAACGCTGTCGCTGGACTATTTTTAAGTTCGCTTTATTCTAAAGAAATGATGACAGTTGCTGTGAATACAGTGTGCACATCATTTAGATTGCAAACACCGCGAGTTTGTTCGGGAATTGTTGAATCATTTAAGGCAAGATTAATTATTTCTATATATATTTCGGAAATTTCCTTATACTTGATTGTGTGCTACTTTATCGAAGTCATTCTCTAAAGAATGGATTTTTATAAATAGCTCCTTTATTTAAGAATACTTTTACTGTAAAAATAATAATAATAAAAAATTTAGGTTACATGATAGCATTTATATTTGCTATTTAAAATATAAGCCATATTTTTCGCCTTTAATAATATTGACTTAAACAGAAAGCCTTATTATTAAAATCAAATTTATAAAAGATATAATTTTAATGGTATTTTTTAATATTACCATCAGTTAAAATCGTTATTCTAAGCATTTCTGTTTAAACCTTTTTTTATTTTTATTTTGCCATTATATAAATAATTATCATTAATTTGATTTAATTTATAATTACAAAAAATAAATATAAATAAATAAATAATAATAATAACAAAACAACAACAGATTAGTTTAACTAGTTTAAAGTTTAAACTATTGCATGAGTTTAAACTTTTTCTTTCAAAAATATAAGCTTATTTCAATTAAAAACATACTTCCTATGGTTATTATTATTACGCAAAAACGATAAAAAATAGTTTACAAAAGTTGACAAAAATAAAATGAAAATTTCATTAGTAAAAATTTGTTGAATTTAGATTTGTTGAAATTGATTAAACTCTCATTATTTACTAAATTTAACATTTTTATCCATTTATTTGTTTTATAATTCTACCGCAATTTATGTTGAACTCAAATATAGAAATTATTTATTAATATAATCCAATTAATTTCCAAATAAAATGGGTTAATATAAGGTTTTGTTTTTAAATTTTTAAATTTAAATTCCATTAATTCTTTCAATAAATTCATGGAAAAATAAAACTCTCCTATTATTCTAAACTATTCTTTATCCAAATAGAATTACTCATTAAACCTACAGTTTTATTGTATGTTAAATAATTATTATATGTCAAATTTTCCAGTCATTTGTGATGAATTAATTGACATTAAACAGATTATATTTTATTAAATATTAACGTTATTTAAATTGCATTAAACACGAAAATACATAATCCGTATGATAACATAATTAAAGTTGTATTCAGTTTTGAGAAATTACTATTCAATATTTTTATTTTCAAAATTTAATACAACTGATAATTTTCTGTTCAATTATCTAAAAAATATGACAGTATTATAAAAAAATTGAGATCAGATAACAATTTATTACCTTTAAGACAATATAAACCAATAAAAACATGACTAAGATTTATCTCGTGATTATATTAAAACAAGTTTTCGGTCAAACTTGGGGTCAATTAGATGAAAATGTTTTGGTTCCGCAATATAATTAATTAATATTTGCACAGTTTCACAGTTTCAGTTTCACGCAACTCTTGTAATGAATTAATTCAGTGGCCTTACGATAACAGCCTTTCGGTGACCCATAAGTCAATTTGAAAGTACAACTATGTTTTCTCAATTATTTAGGACGATCTCGATTACATACGAAAGCACACGAATTTGAGGCGATATGAGATGTGTGGCGTCATATTCGGAATGGAATGCTCCCGAAGAGCAACCAAAAATTTAAATTGGACCATATCTATACCTGAACGACAGAATGTATTAAAACGCCGTTTAGATAATGACAACGAATTGCGGAAAAACGATAATGAATACTCCAGTGTTGTACAACTCACTGACATTCACATCGATCCGTATTATATTCCGGGAATGAATGCAGATTGCGGTGAACCACTGTGTTGCAGGTCAGCAGATGGAGTCGCGCCTTCGCCCGATAAAGCCGCTGGTGTTTGGGGTGATTATAGAAATTGTGATACTCCTATCGGCACATTAAGGCATGCCTTGAAACATATTAGTGATAAACATCCCGATGTAAGAAACATTTTCATGTTTGTTATTTCAATAAATAGCGAGCTTAATATACAGTATAGCCTCAAATTCCGGAATTTACTTTCAGAATTTCTTGCATTTCCTACATGATGTTGAGCTTTATGTGTTCAATAACTTTTTGGACAATATTTGATGAGCTTTTTACATATAATAATGTATTTCAATATAGAGTATAGATTTAATCTTCCGTCAACATTGAGTGCTTTCATAAAAATGAGCTAATTTTCGTTTATCACTAGCTATACTCGTAAATATCTGAATTTTATTGAAAATTAATGGAAAAAATATTCAAATTTAGTTATACCACAATCATTTATAGTTTACTCAATTCAACAAAATAAAATTTTATTACTCTCTTATTTCTCTTATTTATGACTAAACTCGAATAACTTATTTTATATGTACTGGTCATTTAGAAGGCAAAGCAATGACAAACATTTTAACTACAATATTCGAATTTATGCATAATTTTCATTATATTTGTTCAAAATTCTGCTCATAAGGTTAACTGTAAAAATAAGATGTAGTTTGACATTATGCTATTAAGATCCTCACGTAACCCAAACAATAATTTGGTTAACTTAAAACCCTAAATGATTCAATTAAAAACTAAATTGAAGTTAGTTTAACGTAATTTAGGTTCTTTATTGGATGTGGACGGGAGATATAGCTCCTCATGATATCTGGAATGTTACCAAACAAGAAGTTATATCTCAAATAAAAATAGTTACAAATTTAATGAAACAATATTCACGCGGTGTTCCTGTTTATCCAGTGATAGGAAACCATGAAGGAGTTCCAGTCAACAGGTTTGTATTTATTTATCCAAATACACGCTTATTTAAATTGATTCCTTCCATGTTTTTATTTTGTTTAACTGTACATAAAAAATGTAAATAAGTTGGAAAAATATTTAAATTATGTCAATTAATGCTCTAAAAACTCCTTTCATATCGCAAAAACATTTCAAGTATTTGTTTCCGTTAAGAAAAAGAACTTGTTATTAATTTTGTCTAAACACTTCCTTTTTGCTAAGTTTTCCACCGCCAGAAGTCAAAGGTGAAAATTCGATTTCATGGTTATATGATATTGTGGCGAAGGAATGGTCGCAATGGTTACCGGAAGAAGCGCTTAAAACATTAAGATAGTAAATAGATTTATTTAATTATTTTATCATTTCTCAGTATCAAAATATACTGTACGATGAAATTTATTGGTTTATGGTTTACTTTCATAATTTTGTCGTCAAGAATTAAATTGAGTCTATAAAAGATTATATATAATAATTTAATATTTAAATAGTGGCGGATATTATGCAGTTAAGCCTCGTTCCGGATTCCGTATTATATGCATTAACACTAATTATTGCGCGCGTTTGAATCCATGGAGTCTCTTTAATCCCGTGGATCCCGCAAACCAACTGCAATGGCTTACCGATGAATTGTATAAAGCGGAAACTGATGGCGACAAAGTGCATATTATTGGTCACATTCCTCCTGATAATAGGGAATGTACCCAAGCGTGGCTCTACAACTTTTTGTTAATTATCGACAGATTTCAAGACACGGTTTTAGCTCAATATTACGGACATACGCATAGAGACGAGTTTCGTTTACTATACTCGCCATATTACCCTAAAGTGCCAATCGGTTTAGCATACATTGGACCGAGTATTACGCCATTTACGGAGAATAATCCATCATATCGTTTGTATCATATGGACAGAGACGGACATTTAGTGGACCACGAAACCTATTACTTTAATCTGACGGAAGCAAATCAAGCCAAAAGTAGTCCAAATTGGAGACACGAGTATAGTGCAGTGAATACATTCAACTTGACAACAATGAGTCCTTACGGATGGCATGATTTATTGAATAAGTTTGAGAACGACGACACTTTATTTCAATTTTATTATAAACTCTATTATAGACGAAGTGATGTTAAAAAGAACGAGTATTGCGACGTTAAGTGCAAAAAGTTTATTATGAGTGATCTAACTGTTCTGCATCCTCTCAAGAATAAGCCAAAAGGATTTTTCGGAAGAAGACATCATTACCACAGCTAACTTAACATATATTTAATTCAAAGTTTTAGATTTTGAACGTTATTTCTAAAAGATTTTTGTTTTGAAAGTTATAATAATACTTTGTTATTGAACTGTTTTGTTTGTTTTTTGGTTTTAATTCATAGTATAATTTTGTTAAAAGCATATTAATGTTAATATTATAGAGATGAGTATAATTATCAGGAATAGGATAATTCGGGTATACCCGAAATTGCCCGATTTTACCCGAATTAGACTACAATGCCCGATATTACCCGAATTTTAGTTTAATACCCGAATAAGCCCGTTTTCTATCATTTTGTTACATTTTTCGATAAATCAGAACTATAAAAACATATTTTTTAAAATAAATAGTAAAAAGCAGGAATGGAACAATTAAGATATGCCCGATTTTTTTCCTATTTTACCCGATTTTGAGACCATTGCCCGAAATTACCCGAATTTTAGTGAAAATTTCAAGTTAGTAAAAACTTTATCATAAAACAATTATAAAAATTAATGAAAGATAAGCATGTATATAATTTATTAGTGATATTTACTTAAATTATTTGACCCGAATTCATACCCGAATTTTAAAATTAAAGCACCCGATTACCCGACCCGATTTTTAGCTTTTTTTACCCGAATTATCCGATTCCTGCTTATAAGTTACGTAAATTAATTTTCAAATTGAAAAAATCTGTTCCCATTAAATGATTGAATAAGTAAAATGTGTTTCGCAAAATTAAAAATTTCGTTAACGCAATACGAGCAACAAAAAACTAGCGGAATAATTTTAATTTCTGCGGTAATTTTGGCGAAACACCTTGACTTAAATATTGCGGCGCTATTTTTGTTAATATAATTTTGGACATGATATGCGAACGGAAAACAAATGAACAAAAATAAATTAATTATTCCGCGTTTTGTCAGATTTTGTCAAAGCAAATGATTAAATGTTTATTACGCGCGCATCCCTTAATTTGAGCGCTCGAAAACGTGTCACTAAAAATTTTTACCACACATTTAAATGGGTAACAACTTATTTCACTGCAACGATAGCGGTTTATTTATACAGAACTTGTATTATACATGCGAGCGAAACAACAAAAAATAAAAGAAGATTCTATATAACGATGCTTAGAATGGAGTGGAATATCAGTTAATATAATGACGAACATTAATAAACTGAACGCCTCGTGTACTCTAATTTAATGTATTGAATTCTGGTTATTGTCTTTTTTTAACCTAAAAATTTAATACGAGATATTAAACATTAATTTGTATAATGTCAAGAGTCATATTTTTGATGCAAAAAAATACTTCTTTATTATGCCTGTATATTAAGCAGTTTTTGTTTTTGTTTTTTCGTTCTTTTTTCTTTGCTTTATTTTAAACATTTTTGAATTTTTATTGTTATTTTGTTGAAAGAGTTTCGAATGAATCGCTTCGTTCATTGTTTACGAAACTCAACTAAAATAAAAATTTTTGGATACACTCTAAGCTTAGGAAAAATAGTCGAATATAATAACTTTTATTATTTGTTGATTTGGATTGTTTGTCAAATAAAATCGAGAGAAAATACATCAAGTTTTTTCTCCGAAAATATTAGAAAAATCTTAAATAATGATTTTTATATAGCGATTTTCTACTTTTTACAATTTTTTAAAAAAGTCAAGTACAGTACAGTAATGTTCATTTTTGCCATCTTTTAGCAAAACTTTTATCCACTTATATAATAGCGAAAATAAAGCTTCTTTTCTCGCAGTACATGGAAAATGTATTTGAGTTGAGAGATGGAGAAATGCAATGCAAAAATAGTACAGTATTACATGCAACACATTGCCTCAGCTGTCAGATGCTATTGTGCGATGATGTGGCGTGTAAAACACTTCAAGTTGTCTATCTCTCTCTATTGTGATGTATGTGTCGTGTAATGAGATTCAAGATTCGCCCTTTTCTTCTTATCTGTCTATTTTATCCGTATAGTGATGATCATCCACTTTGTCTTTATGTCAAAACAGACTTTTCACAACCAATATATGTGACTCGGAATGCGCGCAAAAAAGAAGTCATGTCACGTATTTGAGGTTTGCAATAGTCTTGCGATGGTTTATAACGTTTTCAGAGAGTGGTGTGCCATATGCTGCAACATATTGCAAATTCGCAGTAAATTCCCAATTTTTCGTTCACTCGATGGCAAGTGATTAAGACAATACTATATATTTTTAAGCTCTCGAAAGAAATTCTTGCGCCATATGATGGACCTCAAGGAACAAACTTTTTTTGTGGAAAAAATAGTGGAGAAAATTGTGCGAAGAGAAAGCGTTGGAAAAAAGTTTAGAAAGTGTCAAAGCATGTTATTACTGATTTTCAATTTTTTTTCTCTTTCGAGATTTCCTTTTTAAAGTTATCGCACACTAACGCTCTTATCTCAATATTGAAGTTATATGTAATTCCGTCATGAGAATTGGCCTTAACTTACCAGTAAAAAACAGAAAGAGAGTGGCAAAACGAAATCAACTTTTGGAAACCCGAACTCATTTTTGCTAAACACGTCTTACTCTATCTTTTTTCCAACATTGCTATCGTTTTATTCTATCATCCACTACGGGCTGACTGTCTCTCACAGTTTAGTATTTTCTATCTCTCTATTTGAACCGTACATCAAATCGCAAAACTATTGCGAAGCGCACAGAAAAAAGAGTGTTTGCGATTTCGTTGAACACTCAACGCATCACATTCTAGTATAGCCTAAAGCGCAATACAGGAGATATAAACTGGAAAAGACATCATCTTAAATCCATTTTGTCGGTCAGTTTCGATTGACATGTTGGCGATTTGCCTCCGGATATGTACAATCGGCAATCAAACTCTCTCTTGCGTCAAATGTCGCTTTTTAACCGTAAGGTATAACTTATGAATAGCAGTACAGTTTATTAGGAAAGTTATACTTATAGTGTTCAGTTCGGGTATATTCAACTAATATCAGTGTTTTTGGGGAACTCTTATATAGAGTGCGAAAATACTACTAAAAGTTTTTTTTGCGCTCTAAAAGTGATTCCTTTTGTTGCCAAATACACGGTTACACTTCGTTTTGTCGTTCAATAGCAGAACGTTAACCAAAACCATATGAAAACTCGTGTCGTATTCCTCAGAGGCCTTTCATATAATATTTGTAACACTTGCACACATTTACAAATTGATCTTTGAATTGTGAAAATAGATTGAATAAGAATGACGAGATGAGAGCGAAACAGAAATGGGAGTAAAAGAGAAAGTTTACCATTCGCTATGAACTATAATGTTTAGAATATTATATTTGATACGATATCCAGTTTTTTTGAATACATGTTTAGTTTTCGTGTTACTATCTGTTGTCAGGCAATTGTCACGTACCAGTGTTTTGATGGGATATAAATAAGTACTTAACAAAACTTTGGCAGTTAAAGAAATAGGCATTCTTTTAACAGTATTATACCCAATATTGCTATGCTATTGTTACGCAAATAGTATGATAGTATGATATTTTGTTAGCAAAAATGCGAAAGCATTCGTTTACGTTTGGACTGTAATTTTTCGAAGTGCTTAAGATAGTGATAACAACGCTGACAACATTGGCAACATTGACAACACCTGCCTTTATGGTTTGCTTCCCACCAATGCGTGTCTGCCATACACTACTTTTAATCGCATACAACTATTTAGGGGGCATTTAAGCGTTTAGGGGTCCGAATCAAATTCCTCGAAATTTTTAAACACTTATCTTTATTAATGTTTATTAAAAATTATATCCTCCTTTCTCAGCAATTTTAATCGGCACACCATCTTCTATATACGCGTAACAAACTTTCATTAATACTGCCATTAATTCTATAGTATATCTTAGATGATGCACACAAATATTTAATCTTAGAAACCGTTAGGTTAGCATCAACTCTATTGTTTGCGCAAATTTGCTTTTCGCTATTCTCTTATATTATGCACATAATATCTAACTTTTCTTCTTAGCAGTGAAAAATTTCATGACTTAAGTGATGTTGCGATAATGTGATAATGCTATGAATGTGCTGTGCTCTGTATATAAATATATAAATAATAATAATAGTTTACACTAATATTACAAAACAGGCGCTGAAAATTTTATTGTGCTGAGAGAGAGAGAGAGAGAGAGAGAGAGAGAGAGAATGTATGTATGCGTTGCTTTAAATGTTGTGTTTGAATAGAGAATATCTTTTTAAAGGATTTGGTTGATGGCATCAGTACGTACACAAAAGATTCACTGTTGTGTACTAAATGTAGCAAAATGAGTATCTCTACCAATGTTTTTGAAAAAAGCAGTGCGGAAATGCATTTTTCTGGTTAATCGCTTGCTTCAACGCTTTGGATGCATAGAAAAGTTAACCATCGCATACGGTTTATAATGGTCTTAACAGTTAAAGAGTGTAAAGCAAATGCTGAATCACTGAATCACTGAATCACTGCCCCTTCACTCAAACATATAATCGCGTTTTTCTGTACCGAAAAGTACTCTTCATTTACTTAAAGTGTGCGATGTTTGTTGCGCTGATTGTGTTGTACTCTATTGGATACCAGCGCTTATATAATGGTTTGATTCCCGTCAACACCTAAAAGTAACAATTTTAGTGTTGAAGTTTATTTATATATATATTGAAGCATTCTATGAAGAGTTCTCTCTCTATTTTCACTCAATTCCCATACAGACGCTCACAATAGTAGCGCGCAATAACAGTATTTAATTGATCTCACAAATTACTTCAGCCTCGCATAAAACATTTTCAAAATTTTTACGCACATATATATAACAACGTATATAAAACCATTAATATAAGCGCAAAAGTGCACTCTCGCCCAAAGTAATAGTACGTTTGAGTTATTACTGCGTTATTGTTAAGCGTGGATATTCTGTATTCTAGTTGCTGTGTGAGTGAGTGAATGAGAGAGAGGGAGAGAGAGAGGCAGAGAGAGAATTGTTACTAACATTTTAAAACTGTCAATATTGCACATAAAGCAAATAAGTCTTAACTTGGGGTATAAGTTTAGGTGCGTTCGCCAAATCGATTGTATCATTTTTATGACTGTAATTCTGATTATTGCCGTCACATAAGTTGGGACAGCAATTGAACAGAAAGAACCAGTGAAAGATACGAGAGATGTACACACTAACGGATCGTATTGATGTCTGTAGTGATTGTGTACGATCTGTGAGCGCAAAATATCTCCTCCATTAAAGTATAGTTAATGGACATCAATCGGGCGATACAAGAGGTTCCAACCAATGGAGAACAAAAAACCAGTAAAAATAAGTAAATAGTTTACAATACAAAAACGTTTTTATTTTTTTTCTATTAGCGTTACATATATATATCTTACAGCGCTGTATCTCAGCGAGAACTGATAACAAAAACAAAAATAAAATATACACATTGGTGTCTATTTGTATATTCAGCTCACAATTTTGTTTAACCTATCGATTTGTCGAGTGAAACACTTTTGCGTTGTAAGTCTGTGTTTGACTAAAACTTGTTGGCCGTACAAATATATATATATATTTCCTAAACAGTGTGTTAGAAAACAATTAATTGATTACAAATTTGTGGGCATAAACAACAATAACAACAGCGAACGCACAATAATAGCTCAAGCATTTTTCGGTTTATTTTGAGACCAAAAACTTCTGCGTATTGTTATGCGATTTTCATCGAAATATTTAAACATTTGAGTTCGGTTTTGTTTGCGTGATATAACACAGAGAGAGCGGAAACACCATTACGAATATTATTTCTAAACGCTAACAACTCTTAATACAGTAAATAGATTTATGTATACAAATATTTTCAGTCACACATTTTTTTGTACATGCCTTCCAGAATAATTCGCGTCAAATGTTTGCTGAAATTTTTTTCCCAGGATTCATAGCCCGACAAATGGAAAAAATTTTCAATTTATTATTTTCTTATCTCCAGTCATCGTATGCAGAATAAAATACAGATATATATGGTATATATTGTTAACTTTAACGCGTTCATAAGCCGTGTACGCATATAATTGTATATATGATAAGAGTAATTTTTTGGTGTCACATATGCCACTGACACTCACAAACGGATTTAGCTGTTCGAGAGAGAATTTTCAAAATTGTGTGTCTGTGTGTGTGTGTGTGTGTGTGTGTGTGTGTGATATAAAACTTTTTTCGCCCTAAGGGTAAATTACACGTAGACGTCGTTAAAAGCAGAATATCAAATACTTATACGTATATATATATTTGAAATGTGACAAACATCGAAATTGGCATTCGAACGAACGCATTAAAGTTTTGCTCTCGACAATGAGGCCAAATCCTATTTTTGTATAATGAGATTTAAATTGTGTGCTTCCTATAATCCGATTCTGGTTTTCTCTTTTTTTGCGTTTGGCTGCTCATCTCGTTCTTCGGTTTTTCATTCTTCCCATTTTTAATACAATAAATATCACAGAGAGTTCATTTTATTTTTTACTATATTATACTGTATACCTCTATATATATATATTATTCAGTATATTTGTCTCTAATCATAGATCATTTTTCGTCATTATTTTTGAATATATATTTCAAAGAAAAACAGTTTTTTTTCTCTCGAAATGTTTTTTGTTATTAGTTCGCAATTTTATGCCTACGCAACTATTATTATTATTATTATATTATATATATATATATATAACATATATATACTTCTTTTAAATAAAAATTTATAATATATACGCAATGATATGTGGAAATTCTGGCGCTTGATATCAAACAACGTGATGAATACACGGAAAATGAGAGTACAAGTGAACAAAACAAACAGAAACGATAATAAACTGCTCCTCTTCTTCTCTACTTAAGATTCCAATGGAAAAAGTCTTGTGAATAATAATCGTGAATAATATAAATAACGCGATGCTAATCGTGGTGTGCCTCTGAAAATGTAGTTCACGTAACAAACACTCTTTGCAACTGTCTATGCAAATACATAGCGAACAACACTGATAAAACTTTCCACTCTTTTGGCGGTGAATCACTATTATGGATGTCTTTCGCTTCAGAACGAACTAAACAGGTTAAGTGAAAAGAAAACAAAGTAAAAAATATATATATTGCGATTAATTAGCATAAATTACAAATAATAACATATTTTATGCACTTTTGTGTTGGGTTTTTGTTTGTTTTGCGCTTAAAACTTTAGCGATTCCTTATTCGTTTGAATTATATGTTTTTATTTCAAAATACTAGTAACTTTCGAATGAAATAAAAACAATTGAGACCTGAGATAAAAATAAAACGTGCGAAAAATTTTTCAATAAATAGTTATAATTTTAAACGATGTGAAACGCAAACAAATTTAATTTATTAAATTGATGTTAGTCTGGTTTATTCATAGCAAGATTCCAAAAGCCTAATTACCTCATTTGAATCTGTTTTAAGTGAAACGCGGTTTGTAACGAAATTAACACAATCCATTTTAAGGATAGGTATCTTAATTATAGGTAAATAATATGTTGCGCATCACATTTAGTCGAATTAATGAATTTTATATTTATCTTTGATGAATAATTTCATGCTAATATTTTATATGTAAATATTTTTAAAAATTTCCGCAATGATTATATTTAGAAATCAAAAATAGTACTGAATTTTAAAAACATAGCGTATCATACAATAAACTAACCTTCAAATACTTTCAAGTGTCCTTTAAACTTAAAGATTATAATTTAAACTTGGGAACGTAAGATAAACTGAAATCTTTCCTATTATCTATTTATAATTTATAATTAATATTTAATTATAGATTATTGAAAATATTTGAATTGAGAAAATTATAAATATAATACATACTCGTGGATTTTTAATATTTTTATTCAATGAAATGATTTTCGATAAGTTTTTAAGGTCAAATGGAAAGTTTTATTTATATAAGATAAAATTTCCTAAAAAATTCGCATACAAATCAAAATAAAAATAGTAAACAAGGAACAGAAATAATTTTTACTAATTTTTAAAAAAATATTAGCTATAATATAAATTTTCAAAAACCTTCAGAATTCACGAGTTAGTTTTATTTAAAAAATCTTTTCGTCATTTAGATAACAATAAAATTTTGTTGCCAATATATTTTTGATAGATTAATATCAATTACTTCATTGAATAACGTAATAAAAAAGAGTAGACTAAGATTAAAGTTTTATGGCCTAAGAGTAAGACTACAGCCTCTAATTTCTAGGCTTTGTGACGTAATTTTTATTTAGGAAAATCGTCAACATTATTGTAAAAACAACATTGAAGAGAGTATATAAAATAGTTTTACGTTACAATTAGAAAAATATACAGTAAATATTTCTAATAATTATAGTTTTCTCACTGACGTGAATATATTAACATCTCACTATAAAATTAATAATTTTTTTCAATAAATAAGTGATTTATGAAAATACATACAGAGTGAAAAAGAATTTTACGATGTACTATCTTTAAATATAAATATAAACAAAAAAATATTTAGAATTAAAAATTTTTAAAGTCTAGAGCGTTATAAGCCTAAGCCTATTGAATTCATAGGAGCCCTACGCCTACAGCATTCCGGGTACTTCTAGTTCTAACCTGTCAGCATAGAGCATACTGACTAGGCTTAGGCTCAGTCAATATTTTTATCTTTATCTAAAGGGATCGAATGGGAGAGGAGGATGACTTCAAAACCCTCCATTAATTGTCTAAAACTGTATAAAAAATGACTGAATGAGTCAATATTGTTTCAAACAAAAAGTTAATTGATATTTACGTAATCTAAATTTTGAAAACTTCTACAGCGTTACTCGAATAAAAATATTTATAGAGTTTGCGAGACATGCAAATATTTATAAAACGAGATTAAAGTTTCAGTTTGAGCGTACATATATCATTATTTAATAAGATTAGTGTAAATCTAAAATCGATTTGGCAACAAAATAATACCTTTTAATGTTTAATTGAATAGCGAGCAAAATTCATGGATATAACGAATTTAAAATTCCGTGATTTATTATTGCGGAATAGATTAGAATTTAATAGTCAGTAAATTTTTATCCGCCAACATTTTAAATACTATTTAAATAAATATTCCTAACATTCGAGCATTTTTTATAAGAGTTTACTTTTCCAACGCATGAAACATTGAAAGGATTATTAAATACTGAAAAACTCGTTAACCGTACCGATATATTGGTAAAAATGTTACCCAAAATAACTAAAACTACTGTATATTTATATATGAAACGTGGTAACACTTTCTATTCGTATCATTATACAACATTTGGATAAAAAAATAGATGATAAAATGATGTTGCCATGCAATTAGTCAATTTATGCAATACGTAATTTATGAATATTAATTTTATCATAAATTCGATGCGATACGGTATGGAGCACTACAATGTACGGTGAATTTATTCAAAAAGCATTCGTTTTTAGTATAAATATTAATTTTTGCATAAGTTATTAATTTAGTCATTTTTTCCGAAGTTTTATTATACACACATATTAATAATGTCAGCTCTTTATTATTCTGGGATTCAATAAAACTTATAAAGCAAACAGTAAAAAATTAAATTTTAAAAAATTGAGAACGATATTCACACCGTGGCATATCATGTAACTTTAAAATTAAAAGTTGTTTTTAAAATTATTTTCCATTGTTTGTTGTAAACAAAATTATTACCGAATTTATTTTGTGAAATTTTTGGAATTAGAAATCCATTGAAATTGAAAAATGTATATTAATTTACTTAATTCGTGAAATGCATTCAGAAGTTGTCGAAATTCAAACAGACATTCTGAACTAACTATTATGCACTCATGTTATGATCCAAATTTTCAATTAAATAATAAAAATTGAATTGTTATATTAATATTTATATGGATGAAAGAATATTTGTATATAGTGTTAGAATTTAATTTGAATTTTATCATCAGTTTTGAAAAATTTACAAATTTTAAAATTTAAATTATATACAAAATTGAAAATGTAGATTAAACTCAAAAGAATTGAGCAATCGTTAGCAGAAGATTAATTTTTTATCCACAATAGACTGGGCAACTAAATTGTTAAAATTTTAAAAGGTTTTTTTTTTGTTTCTGGATTTCTATTCTGTTGGCCAAAGATAAAAGGTATTGACACACATTTACTGTAAAGAGCGAAATAAAATAAACCGACGAATAAAGAGAAGATTTATATAACAATCGAGAAATTAGATGATAATAAAAATTTTAATTATAAATGCTAGCCATAAACAATATAACAGTTTTAGTTTGTTAAAGAGAGTCTGAGTTTGAATTGTTTACGAGCTCTTAATATCAAAAAATGCGTTGAATTTCTATATCAAGTCTAGACATTAGATATATAATATTTTAAGTGAAAAACTCATTTTTTACACTGACTTATTGTGCATACCATGGGAGAAATTGTTTCGACTAAACGAGCATAAGTTATTTTAGAAAAAAAGGCGAACTAAAAATAAATAAATAAATAAAGCGAAAACTAAAATAAAAATACTGTAATATTCCCTAAAATTATAACGCATTCTAAAACCAATACAGACAAATATTGTTGTCTATTATCTCATTCCATACAATATTATTTCCTCAAAATAAGCTTATTATCAAATTTATCCCAAAAAGGTGATTATTATAGCAGGCATTAAAAATAACATTTTTGTTTATTTGCTATCTCTTTTCACTTTTAGCAGACACGCAAACGTCCAACAGTTTCCGTAATGTAACGCTGAATTTCCGCAAAATGCGCTCAAAATAAAAGTTTAATTTTTAAACTTTCTGGGATCAGATTCGGGTCTAACTGTACTAAAAGTTTTTGGCGTTTCGTATAAAAATGAAGTGATACGCGAAATATGTTGCGTGTAATGTAATACATATGCATTATACACACAACACATTTTCAGTAGTATTTGTGTGCGCAAAACAACTTCCGTTAATTATTTCAAGCGCTATATAACGCATAACTGGAACTTCGCTATGGATGTGCTGTTTGTGTGTTATGGTGTTATGTCAGTAAAATTGAAATTATGTATATTTTTATTATTATATTAAAATTTTCCAAATAAAGAGTCTCACGCCGTATGCGTGTGTTTGCGTATAATGTTTCAAAGCTAACTGTGTTCGCAGTCGCAAAATAATACTAGAAATAACTGGTTTATGAAAATAAAATGACGAAAAAAATATCAGTTTTATACCTTGGCTTAAATTCTCGCTCATGTGCTTTCCTGATGACTGCTGCTTATCATCGGCGTTGTAAATGATGAGTTGGGCCTCGTTTTTAATATTATAAAGCCTCGATATAGAAGACGTGCATTTAAGTTTCATATTACCGCCATTAACGAAGTGTTTCTCCAGAACCTTAAATCGCAAACTTAAACTCGACGTCTCTAACCCGTCGGCGTGTAATGTCGTGCTATATTCGACTTCGTGATCCGCGCCAACCTATTGCGCAATGAATACAATTACGTTTTTACATGATTTTCGGATTCGTTTCTTTAATTTTAAATTCTGAGCGATAGTATTATAAAACAGCAAAATTAAGCGCACAGTTGTAAAAAAATTGAATACAAGGTTATGAATGCATGCATTCGGTTATGTAAGTCAGTGATAATGTACACGTTCCTATCATTCGGAATTTAAAATTAGCTAATATTACATCATCGGAATGTGAGTGATGTGAGTGGGAAATAAATGAGGAAAGTGGTAGAAATTAAAAAAAAACAATTCCAATCACGAGAACGTACCTGTTCTTTATTAATCGTGAAATTTAAATACGCGCCCGGTTTTGATTTGGCTGACGTACAGTTAGCGATAATCAAGTCTCCGGGAGAGTAACTGTTTCGACCACCGGTCGTGATTCTTGGTCCCTCTGACGGTAAAACTGCAATAAAATAGAAGGAAAATTGATAAAACAAAATTGCAATTTAAGTTTAACTGTAAGTGACCCGTAGGTAAACCTTAATGCCCATACTATTTGTTGGAGCGTAATATTTCTTCTATTGCAGCGAACGTAAGAATATAATATCAATCTTATAGACTTTTCTTTTACTCTCAAATCTAAAACTATCATATATAAGAACATTTCGACTTTCTTTTATTTCTAGTATCGCACACACACATTCGACTGTGCCTTAAAAACAGATTTTATTGGAGATATATATATATTCCTCCCTTTAAAAGTCTACTAACTGTAACTGTAAAACAGTCATACAAAAGGAGCATATAATGATATTTTTAGTATATAAAAGTTGGCTTAAACTTTATCTCTTAACTGTGACTTATTTTTTTTATATATTTCATCATTTCGGGTCTAAAAGTTTTATTACCATTTATCACCAAATATTCTTCAGCGGCCGCTGTATTAAAACTGGGCGCTTCGGCTGATATTTCGCAGCGATATTTGCCACTAGTGCTAAGGTTAACGTTTTGAAGATACACCGACGTCTTATCCGATCTCGAAAGCTATATTTGAGAGCAACAAAAAACACACAAACAATAAAAAAAGCAAAATATTAGATAAAAGAACTATTTGGGCCATAATGTTATTTATATGTAACACGAGTTTACTGTGTGTGTAATGGGTTGGGAATGGATGATAGAGAATACATAGCTATCTATATATTGATGCCAATGTAATAGTTTTACGGATTTAAGGTTGACTCACATCAACTTTGATGCCAGGCATTCCTAAGTATTGAGCTGGAGGCCAGTCCTTCGGCACATACCTATAAAATTCGTAACCGTTTTTGTACCTTCAGAAATAAAATATAGAGTACGCAGAAAAAAAAGTTTAGTTAATTTGATGATATAATGGCGCAAAGTGTTGTCGATGTAATGGCACTGTTATCTTACCATTTAATCGAATAGAGCTTATCGTTTTCTAGATCATAGCTGCACATAAGTTCAACTGATTCCCCAGCCATCGATGGACTCGGAATGTCTAGCATTACGATACGAAGCGTTGAAACGATCGCTATTGTTGTTATTATTAATACTGAGAAAAAAGTAGAAGAGGAGTAACTGTTAGGCATCATCGCTACACTGTGTATTAAAAATGTTTATAACGGATTCATCGGCTGATGATATTAAGTGCAACGACCAAAACCATTTAATATATTGTTTCGCTTATTTACTTAAACGCATAACACAACGCAAGGCAACCGTAACGGCACAAAATACTTTTAATATCTATAGGAATTGCGATCGCAATAAACTTAGGCAACAAATTAGCTGTCAATCAATAAGAGAAGAGGAGCGAGAAATTCGCTCGTTTTGCCCCTAAATTTTTATTTATACATGTGTTTGACAATGACAAGAATCAGACACATGAATATAAGTAGAAACAACTAGAGTCAGTAGTAATAAGGATTGCGAGAAAAGTGCTGTAAGCGCTCGAAACAGCTCTAATATTTATAAATATATATATATATTTTGCTCTTTAATAATAACCATCGCACTGGTCTTCTACTTCACCAGTATATCCTTAAAGCCGGGCACTAAGATATAGCTGTCATATCTAACAAAATTGTGCGCTTATTTATAGCAAAAAAATCGAGTTCATATATTCAAACTCCATATAAAAAATTTATTTTATGACTTATAGCGGATCTTCTGTCGCAGCGAAACAACTAGAAATGGTAATTGTAATTTAATAGGGAGGGGCTCAAAGAGCAGATAAGAGATTATTAAATAAAATAAATAAATAATAAAACTGGGAAAAAATAAAAGAGTGGATAACATTAATGTTATAATAAAAGACGACAAAAAAAGTGAAATCGATGTTTTTCTGATGATAATAATTTGCCCTAAAAAACGATTTTATTTCATGGTTGCGCTAATTTTCTAATTTTAAGAAATATTAAAGTTGAAATAAGATAGTTTGGAATAAACATCGTATAAATTATGATTCATATTAATATCGTCGATGACATCACTGCCGTTATCTCGAGATTTATTTGCTTAAAATAATTAAATAACTGTTTTAAGTAATGTAATAATAAACGTGTCTCTCACTTATCATTCTTCGCACCAAATAATTCCAGCGATTAAATTCACCAGAAAAAAGTTCTATACTATTAAATAACATGTAAATTTGATTCGATCGTTAACCGAGAAAAAAAATTAAATAAATAAAACAAAAGAAAACTAAACAAACGACGAAAAAAGCGATATCTAAAACCAAATTAGTATCGCCATAAATCTCTGGTACATAATCATATCTAAATATGAATTTATGTAATAGTTAATCACGTTAGCGACACAAGGAATTTCTATAGGAAAAGCTTTTGACACCAAAAATTTTGTTTCTGCCCCTCGATATCAGAGCCAACACTCAATTGTTAATTCTCGGCGCATAATAATTTTAAACCACTGGAATAACTAACTAAATGGACAGAAAATTGCTCTCAATTATGATCTAATAGATACTAAAATTGATTGCCGGCGAAAATCGTATCCACATATAAATTACTGCTATCATTATTATTACTTTCCGAAAATAGTTATTATTCAAAAAAAGGAGAGCCGAAAAATGAAATATTTTTTGTTCGCCGGCTTTTAATGCTGTAGTCTCGTAATAAAAGTTTGAGAAATAGCTTCGTTTCATATCTATGATCGCTCTCTACATAACATTTATAAGCATTACATTACAAGAGTAACTCCCATATTGTATTAAATGTTGATTATAATAATATTTCTGTTATCGTTATTATTATTTTTTATTATCATAACAAGTTCGCGTAATGCATACACAATAAAAAAATATAGTAATGAAAAAAATTTTCCTCTCGCTATGGCTCCCACTATAACAAGCACGACAACTACGCACACATATACTTACTGGCAATAAAAGGTAAAAATATATCGTATAAAATTTTTATTGGCATTAAGCGATATCATAATAATAATAAATAAATAAATAAACGACTCTTACCTGAAATAGAAATAACATATAAGTTGATTTCACGCATTTCCTCCAGAAATCCCAAATGTGAGTAAATGATGTGCTCTGCTGGCCATGTACTACATATGCAGCACAAACATTTAAAGTTAGCAGAAGCTGTGAGCGAAGAGCGAGAGTGAGAGCGGAAAAAACTTCAACAAGAAGTTCGTGTGTGTGTGTATGTGTGTTGAATGTGTCTGTCTGTACGCAACGGTAAAATAGATTTGCTGGTAATAATAATACAACAGACAGAGTATCTTCTACTCGCTCTCGAAAAAAATGTTCAAAACGTTTTTCTTTCTCGCTCTTCTTTTTTCTCGTTTCACTGTTGGATTTCTTTCTCAATGGGTTTCGTGCGAGTGTTGCGGAGGAATTCAAATTTTTGAAAAACAATTCCCGAAACTATGATAGAGTTTATTCAGATGCGAACAAAAATAAATGTGACGTTTATATAAGTTATATACTAAATTGATAACATTTCCTCTCACGAGCGATAGATTTTTCTAACTGTTTCGGTGAATCACAGAAAATAAAAACAAAAATTACGAGTAAAGGAGCAACAATATTACAATATTATTTATTAGTCGTTAGACGTATAATCATATCGGTTGCGTCGCTGTCGCTGTTGCTCCTCAATTCGTTAATCGCGAGCACACAACTGCTCGCAAATAAATATTCACCACTTCTAACGGTTAACTGATAAAACTTGGCAATTGCTGCGACTTTTGTGAATGGGTGTGATGCGAGTATGTGTGTATGTATGTGTGTGTTTGTAAGAGAGTGTATGCATTATGCATGTACGGTATGTGTGTGTAGCAACTACTATGCAAACCGTACAAAATGCACTGCTATTCTGCCTACTTTTTTCCCGTTTTATGTTCATAGTATTTTCAAGTTACTTGTAAAATGGTTAAAATTAATATATAACTATAAAACCATACACCCGTATCGCTCGTTAAATTACTAAGCCCTTGAACGCTTATTTTACCTGTTTTTTAACTCGCTATCTGCTCGATGCTAAGTAACAAACAGGCACTTGTGCTTAAACTAACATATAAACAAACTTATATGTGGTGCGCGTTATACTGAATCGTAACCACTTTCAAGTTGACTGATTTTGTACCCTGAAAAATATTTTTAAAAATATTATTTTATTAATGGTATAATAATAATGATAATAATAATGGCTATATATTTGAGTATGCATTCTACTAGTTAAATATTATGCAACCTGTGTCTACAAAATAAACTGGATATTTGACATTTATGTAAAGGAAATCGAGTGTTGCACAAAATAGGATACATAAATAATTTTTTTAAACAATAAAATAATGACAATCTAGTGCGACAGTTGTTTAATTGAGTTTGGTTTTTGTGAAATCGTATTGTAAATTATTTTATAATTTTATAAAAAAAATACCCATAGGAAACGCTGTAAATTTTTATACGGTAATTTAAAGTTAAATAGAATTCTAATAAGTTTGTTCAGACGTGACAAAAGGAACGCATGAAAAACAAAATCGTAGAGCATATATAGTTTTTTCCTAAATTTTATTAATACCTTTTGCAAAATTCAAATGAGCACAAAATTTACAGGCAATATATCACTGTTTTTAAATTTTTTAAACCTACAAAATCACTAATTTCAGAGTTTAAATGATGGGGTTTTAGAAATTTACATGAATATTAGGAAAATAACTAATCTATATTATTAATTTCGTAAGGCTGTTTTTTGACGGAGATACAGTCTGACCCCGATTATAGCAACTCATTGGTGCAAATAAAATTAATTGCCATAATCGGGGTTTGCTATAATCCGAACGAAAAAATATGCGCAAAATTTAAACTTTTTATGAATTGAAAAATAGCATTAAAAGCAATTGACTAAATTTTATGAACAAAATAACGAAATCTAAACATTTTTTATTACTTGTGTATTTTATGTAAAATTGTAAATATATTTTCCTTTGAAAATAGTAAACTTTTTTAAATTACGCTATACATGTTGAACTTTTAATTATAAATTTTAAACGAGTTTAGAGCCTATGTGTCTGGCTTCAGAAAGTAGACTTTGGTTCAGACTATATTTAGATTTTTGCTAACTCTAAAGGAACTGTAATGTTTAAATTCCAAAAGTATAAAATCAAAAAATACTTTAAATAATTTACTCAGTTTTCAACATAAAAATTTTTTAGAAAATTGGAAAATTCCACCACCCCCACTAGACTTCATACAACTTCAACCTATATTTGGTTAGTATAATTAGTTCGCCTTATATTTAATTATTTTATTATTAAACAAACTATTTCCATAGAAAGCGATAACAAATTATGTGACAAGTGTGGCTTATTTTTTCTTAAAGAAGAATTTGATACACATTATAAAAAGAATCATACTGATGTTCTTTGCTTATCATGCAATCTTCTATGTGAAAACTCTCACGACTACTACAACCATGTCAGCATTTGTGCTAAAAGAAAAAAGACAACTAAATGCCCATATTGTCGAAAAATATTAAACTCAATTAAATCATTAAAATACCATTTTGAACTGAATGAATGTTATAACCAAGTTGGAGGTCAACTTCCAGAATTGAATAGTGATTCAATATTCAAAGTTCAAAAAAGCGCATTCAAAAAATTTATTGAAGAATATAGCTATGAACCTGAAGAAATATATAATGACGCAAATGAGTTCTTTTTAACATTTAGACAAGATTTTAAAAAATTATATAAAAATGTTCTATCAACTGTAAATAACATCAAAACTCAAGTGTGTTTAACAGTCAATTTTCAAAGAGAAATTGACGGACAAGAATCAAATCAATTAGGATTCTTTATGTCAACAACTCGCCCATTATCGAACATTAAAACGTTTAATAAAGTATTCTACAAGAGCATATCTGAAATTGAAAACAAAATTAATGAATATACTGAGCGTGGAAGTGGATGGGTTGTTGAGTCTATACATAAAGTTGAAGTTAGAATTGGAATATATAAACCAATTACTGGAAGTTGTCATGTAGATTTACCATACAGTCTTAAGAAAAAACAAGCTATTTTGGATCTAAAGAATGATGACGAGTATTGTTTTTTATACTCCGTAATTTCTGGATTGTTTCCTTTAAAAACAAGACATCAAAAATATACCGTTAAATATTATAAAAATTACATCAAGAATTTTAACTTAAAAAGTATAAACTTTCCAATGAAATTGAAAGATATCTCAAAATTCGAAAAGCAAAACCAGCATTTGAATTTGGCAATAAATATTTATGAGTGGAGTGATAATGGAAACGAAATAAAACCTTTACAAATTTCTAAAAGAAATGGAAAAATAATCAACATATTATATTATAAAAACCACTATTCTTATATCATAAACTTGAATAGACTATGTGGTTCTATGGGATCAAAATATCACCATTTTTGTCATATGTGTTTATCTGGTTTTATAAGTGAACGAAGAAAAAATGAACATATCGAAAATTGTCGTCTATTTAAACCAACAAAAGTCGAATTACCGCAAAAGCCTGATAACATATTAAAGTTTAAAGACTATTCTCTAACTATGAAATATGATTATATCGGATATGCAGACTTTGAAACTGTATTGGAAAAAACAAATGAAAGTAAAACAAACAAAACAAAAACAACACATGTGCATAAACCGTGTGGATATTCGATAATAATTGTTGATTTTAATGGAGAAATAGTTTTCCGTGATATTTATCGTGGTGTTAATGCAGGAGAAAAGTTTCTAGACGTATTGGCAAATATATCATTAGAAATATTTAATA
>JAQGAW010000431.1:0-29692 GCA_034698025.1 Phthiracarus crinitus
TTATATTTGTGCATAACATAAGCATATGAGAGAATTGCGTTTTTTTGAATGCCTTTTTTCAAGTTATTTAGAGTATTGTTAAATTAATTTTATCGTTTATGAAATTTTCCTCATATTTTTTAAACGAAAATTTATGGGGTACGCAAAAATCATCGGATTTAATCGACAAAGTTTAAATTTTTTGAAAATTCCATAAAATCTAGCATATTAGCATTCATAGCAAGCAATAATCTGTAAAAATAGCAAATATAACAATAATAAATGGAGTTAAAACGACTTCTTATTATGTGATTCGTGTGCAAACAAAAATACAAACCTCCCATAGCTTACGAAACAAAAAAGTAGCAAATGCTATCATTTTGAGGCTCTAGTAATAATATTCTTACGCAGTTATATTGCATTTTTGCGATGATTAATACCAGCGATAACTAATCCTAACTCTTTATTGAACATATAATCAATAATTTTATATTATTATTTTGACAACAAAATACTAAAAATAAATAACAGACTGCTTTCTAAGATAAATGATGCGATAAATGAATTTTTCGTGCTTATGTGCAGTTTCATTAAACGCTAAGAACCGTTTTATAAATATCGTCAAATACTAAGAATGTTTTTTTTGAGTGAAAATATACAGTCATAATTGTCTTTAGCTCTTAAAGAATAAAACAATAAAAGTACAAAACAACAGGGTGTCCCAAGAGAGGGGGTCTGGGGTGGGTATACCCCCCTCCCCAAAATTTTGGAAGTTCAAGGACGGAAAAATTCGATAATTTTGATACGTTTTTAGTCAAAAATGAAAAAATTGTCGTTTAAATCCGAGGAGTTTACCCCCCTCCCCCCAAGAATTTTGAAAAATCCGAAAGGAGACCCCCCTAGACCATCCGACCATGGGACACCCTGCAAAACAAATGACTGCGATAAAAGAGTAAGTGAAAAAAAATTGGACAACACATATATTTTAGTAGAACTCAAGTATAAGAAAGAAATGAAAAATAAGAATATGGTTAAGTGACAATGAAGTGTAAACATGCGCAAAATTATACAAACCAACACAACTACGTATATGATCAAAATTTCAGACAAAACTTTTTATACTAGACATACACTCGCAGTGGAATATAAGTGTAAACAGATAAACAGAAGCAACATAGATATTTTTGTGGTCATTTATGTTTCATTTATTGTAAGGACTAACTTAGTACTTGATTATCATAATGGGAGAGAATAATCATAGTTACGTGAACTACACAATTGCTAATAATATATTGCTACCGCTATTAAATAATAACCGTAATATTAATAATATTATTGCAAACGACAATTCGACAAAACTGTCCGATGACTACACTATTGAAAATCTTTTGATAATTTGCGGATACTTTCTAATTGTTTGCATATCGTTGTGCGGAAATTTAATTGTGTGTAAAATAATGCTTTGCAACAAAAATATGTGGACCACAACTAACATGCTTATCGCTAGTCTCGCTTTTTCTGACCTAATCATTACTGTATTCAACATACCATTCTATTTAGCGATCGGTTTCGCAAATAACTGGCCATTTGGCAGTTTAATGTGTTTCTTAGTGTACTTCATATCGATTGCGTGCGTCTATGTTTCAACGTATACGATGGCTGCGATCGCTTTGCATCGATGGTGGACTTTACACAAGAAAACGTGTTCTCCGCGATTTTCGTGCTTTAAAATCAGTTGTCTAGTAGTTTTCATTTGGCTGTTGGCTGTTCTTCTGTCTCTTCCGCACTCGATATTCCGCGAAGTCCAGAGAGTGAAAGTTGCAGACACCACGTACTATCGATGTCGGCTTAACTTTCCTGAAATTAGGTTTATTCCGAATGTAATCCAATTTCTATCGATCGAAATATTTATCACTCAGTTTATGATACCGATTATGATTACGCTCATAATCTATATTAGAATCGGGTTTATTGTGTGGTCACAGGGAAAAGTATTTGCCACTTATAGCGACAAACGAAAGCGTCAGCGTTTGAAAGATAAGACAAGACGAATACTGATGCTTACACTCGTTGTTACATTTTTCACGATCTGTTGGCTTCCGTACAGAGTTTATTATTTATTGATTGACTTCAAATTAGTTCAGATCAGATATGAAGTTAATGTAATTTTATATTTAGTGGTAAGTATTGATTATTAACAACCAATTCATTTATTTTTATTATATATATTAGTTGCTCGTTTGATGTTTTGTGGTGAAAAATGATAAATGTTCTTTCATTATAAATTGCATTAAAAACTTCTATAAGAATTCTTTTAAGAAGAAAAGCAATCATTTATTAATGTATAATAGAAAAATTCTTTGGGCATTTTTAGCGAAAAATAAATAACATATATTAATAATTTAAACTGTTTTTATAAAAAAAGCAAAATATTTTGGGGAATTTAAGCTCTATATTAATATATGATAACATCGTAAATTCAAGTTCATATGATAAATATAACAAAAATATTAAAATAATGAGTTACAGTTAATTCCAATTTAATTTACCTTAGAGGTAATTAATAAGGCATTGAAAATCGTTAATTAACGAATGTATAAAAATGTAATAATTTCAATAAAAAACAAGACATGATGTCCTAATAGTCCTAAATAATTGAAATATAAGTAAACGAATTAAACGAATCAAACGATTTTAAAAATATCTAACGATTTAAAAAATTTTAAACGATTTTAAATTTTTATAAATTTTCATGAAATTATCAAAAAATAATACTAAATTGGTAGTTAATACATTATTATTTAAGTAAGAAACTATTTTATTTGTATTCTACTTTTGTGTAATGTTGTAATAAATGAAAAATATAGCATAATGTTTGTTTCAATTAATGCTTAAAAATTAATTTTAGGAAAAAAACTCATTTTTTGAAATGATTAAAAATTTATTTAGTGTAAAAACTTAAAATAATTTGTAAAATAACATAGTTTTTTAATTAAATGTAAAATTTTTCAAACGATTTTTCAAACGATTTTGAGCCTTTTTTGTAAACGAAATATAAACGATTTTGCACCCTTTTTTCTACCGATTTTCAATGCCTTAGTAATTAACAAACTTTTTGAAAAATTATTTTTAAATCAATCCAAGATTTGGTGAAATTATGCGCGACAAAAATGCTCGTCAGTTTTCGCTTCATATCAGATACATGTTTTTCGGTTAAATTAATTCTATTATAATAAATTACCGATAATAATACTAATATGATCATGTTTACGTTAGATTTTTTTGTCGCTTATAGAATGTTTAACTCATAACGTTTTTATTTTTGATTAGCTTTATTGGCTCACAAAAGTGTCCGTTTGTTGCAATCCATTTCTTTATTATTGGCTTAACCACACGTTTCGAAAAGAAGCGCAACAAATAATTCAACGCGTTTGCAAGTGCAGTAAACAAACGTAGTAAATCTCGGTTTAATCAAATGATATCATTTATTACCTGATATATATATTTTGAATGTATATTTAACTATTTATAGGGTTTTATCATTGAAAGTAGAATTTAGCATATTGAAAATAGCATACAAACCAATTATGATTTCTCCTCCAAAATGAAAAGTTAACTTTGCGTTTTGAAAATAGCATATTTATCAATTTATCAATTGTATCATAATTATTTAAATTTATTTATGAAAAATTAGCAAAAAAATAATTTGATATGAACGTGAGTTAATATGGTTCATGCAAATAAGAACTCATGTTATAGTTAGAGCCTATAGCCATTATGAACTTCAAGTCTTAGTGATTAATTATATAATTTTTAAGTTTAAAGAAATGCTTTAGATTTTATATTTTCATTTATGCTTTACATTTTAACTATTAATGTTTTATTTAATGTCGCAAACTTTAAATTATATTTAAATAAAGTAATCACTGAAACAATGTCAAGCTATGGTCAGTGGTGTAACCCAAGTTTGGGTTCGGCATGCGTTAAATTTAATTAATTGATAAAACACTTTTTTGCGTAACATTCTAATTAATGTAAGAGGAAAAAAGATTGTGTTCGACATACTGATAGGAATGATCATTAATTTTAGTTTGTTCTGTAGAGATGCACACACTTTACAGATTTGGGTTTATTGTAACATTAGATTTTTTAGAATAACTTAGATATTGTACCACATACTCATTGTATACTATTTAAATCTATGTTTGACATTATTAACAAAGTTATCATATTAAAAATATTCAATACCTCTTCATTGATTTTGCCATAATAAATAAATGTAGCGCGTAATAGCCGATTGGCTATTTTGGCTTACTTTGCTTCTTTGGGTAACGCGCCTTTATTATTATATTTGAAATCATTAATATATATTAATATTAATATATATATAATACATAAACATCATCGATCTATTTTCACAATATTAACTTAATTAAAGATTTTAATATGTTCGTAATACAAATAAAATTTCATGCAGTCTTGAAGAGTACTATACAATGCATAACAACACATAAGTGTAGCAATAAAAATGAAATAAATTGCTTTTTTCACTAAATTTGATTTTCTTGTACTTCTGTTTATGACCACTCATTTGTCGTCTGAATATTACTCTGAATACAACTCCACTACTTTAATATATTGCTTTCTGGAAACAATTGAGTTACTGTGCACTTATTAAGCGCGGAAAATTCCGCACAACCACACTATTTATTAATTTACGGAAATGTCAACGCAATATTTTTTCGAGTAAAATGTATTGGGTATTGACTGTAATGGTGTATTAGGATGAGAGCAATACAAATTCCTTTTTGATTTGGAAGCATTTTTTTGTCAATTTTTATGTTTGCTTTATTTTTTCTCAATTTTAATCAGATTTATGAGATTACGATCGTAAATGTTACGAACAACTTTTTATGAGTATATTTACGTAAAGTAAGTTTTCTGGCTTTTGTTTATTGGTCACAGTTTTTATGATGGCTTTATTAACAAACACTATATTAGTGTTTTGATTAAATAAGAGATGGAAAACTTTCACTATAAGTGTTTAGTAGAGTGCATTAGTTTTCTATATATATATATATATATTTGTAAATAAAGCTCAAATATTTTCATTACATTTAATTCCATTCAGCAATCTCTATAATCGGACAAAAAATTATTTTGTAAAATTTGCAAACGCAAATGCATATATCCTAACGTGAAATAGAAATAAATAAAGTCTTATATAAAGAGCGATGTAATATATAAACCAAGATTATTATTTACTAAGAAAAGATTTATACAGATTAAAACTAAAGCTTTCTTCAGTGCGATTAAACCGCGGTTAAAATCGCTGTTTGTATTGGCTGATATCTTTTTATTGGCGGTTATTTAATATTTTTAAAAAAGCGGTTAAACCGTCAAACCACTAATCAAATTTTATTAGATATTTGATAGAGAATTTTTCAGAAAATTACTTTATAAAAGTCAGAAGGAATAAAATGCATAACTTTTATGTACTGACAATTACATTTATTCAACTTTCTATCTTAAATATATTTTAATCAAATAAATTTAAAAGTCTAACAAAATTATATTTGAATCATGATAATATTTATTAAAAATAAATTTATTAGACAAAAATAGAAGAAAATTTAGTAATATTACCCTAAAAACACGAAGATAGGCCGCGCCTCATGTATAAGCCGCACTATCATTTAATGGGAAAATTTGATTTTATAAATACTTTTTAATGTATAAGCCGCATCCCATGTATAGGCCGCTTTTAACTTAACATTCGAACTATAGAGGGCAGTTATTGCATTTTCTCTTTTAAAATCACATGTTTACTATAATAAATATATGTTTACTGATATTAGTTCTGAATTATCGAATTTTCAGTTTATTCGGGTTAACCTATAAGAGGTTTTTTTAATCCGCACCGAAAGAGTAATAATAAATAGTAACCAAACCGAACCGATAAGAAACCTGTCGGGTAAAACCGTAGGGTTAACCGACCCGGAACATCTTTAATGATAATTAATAGTTTCTTATGTTATGTTAAATATTATATTAGTATAATATAATATTGTTTAAATTTAAAAAGTTAAAATGACACCAAAACGAGAGACATATACTGCTAATTTTAAATTACATTTATTTAAATTCGCCGAAAAAATGGAAAAAGGCTCGCATTTAATAAATTCATATTAATTTTTAATTTTACAAAAACTATTTAATGGATAGGCCGCACACTATGCATAGGCCGCATCTCTTTAAATTTTGTAAAATCGTGTTTTTTCAATAGAAAAGCCGCGGCCTATCATCGTGTTTTTAGGGTAAGTAGTTTATGCATCGTTTTAATGACGGTTTTGTAGTTTAAACCGCTGTTTTTTGTTGGTGTTGCAGTTTTAAATCTAAAATTAGTGACGATTTTCGGTTTGATAACTGATTTTTTGCGGTTTTACAAATTACAAACTGCCAGAAGCTTTAATTAAAACTGGACAAACATTTTTGCTTTTAATATATATCCGATGAATCTTTCAAAAAAGCATTCTAAAGTTATAAAAGGAAGTTATGCTTCAAAATAAATAAATACTGATATGAATGCACATTTATGAAAGCACCCATAAAATATTATCATTTATTTATGCAATACATTATTCATTCGGAATACTAGTTTAGAACAGACGTTTCAGTATCTGTTATGCAGAATAAAATAGCATTAAACTATACGATCGAAGAATACTCATCCATTAGAACCTAAATCTTATAGAGATTATGTGTGCGTATACAGAATTTTTTAACACAACAAATACATAAAGTTATTGTTTTTTGTCCGCAAGTCGTGAATACATAAATGTTTATTGATTGCTGTATCAAATCGGTTATCATTTTAGCATATGAATCCCAGAAATTTTAAATAGGGATTAGAGTATAATGGAAATGAACGAAGTTTACACAATTCAGACATCAATCATTCATACTATAATTATAATAATAAACAGCAAACTTTTCAACTCTCAAGATTTATTTCTATAACTACTTAACAAATTTGATAATATTAATATTACTTTTCTCAGCAGTTTTAAAATAAATTAGCTATGAAAATGCATCCGATAATAATAAAACTTCTAATACGACAATCAAACAAAATTTGAATAAAATGAATATCAATTAGGCTTATACTTAGATTGTATAGGAATATATTTTCTAAACGCAACTTTTAAAAATAATATTAACTTTTATGTGGGTTTAAAAGTTATAAAGTGAAATCTGTTTTGAATGCAAAATAAACATAATTAGCATGTATTGTTACAAAGTTTGAATAGAAAACAAATACAGTATTAGAATGTCTGCTTAACAATAGACTGATATAAAACCAAATGCATGAATAAACAAAAATAATAGGATTAAAAATAATGAAAATTAATGCGTAATAAATATTAAAATAATATTAAGAACGTCTTGCTTTACTAAATAATTATGGATATTAATGAATGATAATCGTTCTCTAAAGACGTTAAATTAAATTTCATTAATTTTCTTGAATCATTTTTCATAAAATGCTGCATCGAAACATTAATTTTAATTAAACATGTTTTCAACTTGAGAGGATTACTTTACTATGCAAATACAAACTCTATTTTATTTGCATAGTCCATGCAAATATGATGTTTATGTTTTTAAAAGATTAAAATATATAGATTTTAGCCTAAAAAGATACTTGCGCTGCAAAAGAAAATATACGCATTTTGCGTAAACAAATATTTTAGTTAAGTTCTAAAAAATAAATTGCAGTATTTGTATATTGTTTTGCATCACATGGTTTTTTATGATTTAATCAATAAAGTATAGCACATAAATCAAGTTTTCTAAGATTTTATAGAAAAACTATTTCAATATTTTATTGACAAGAAATGCTACTGAATAAAATTTTCGATGATTACGGCGAAAATCAAGTGATATCTCATTTGAAAAATGATCAAAACTATTCGAGAGTTATATACTTTACGGCATTCGCGTGGCCGCCATTCATATATTATGACGATTATAATCACAAGCATTGCATTTACGGGCCATTATATACATTGCTCGTGCATTTGTCAATTGTCACAAAATCGGCGTAAGAATAGTTCTGTTTTTTGTTGCTTTAAACAAATTTTATTTTAATATTGAATTTTCTTTTGAATTCTAATTTTAATCTTAATACAACTAATTCATATTATTAACATTTAAGTTTAGGTCATCTTAAATTAAGTGAACAACTTTTCCATAACAATGACAAAAACTTTTTTATTCTTTCGCCATCATTGCCATCGCATCCATACTTTCACTTTAGTAGAGTCACTTCCAATATTGACTACGCGTACACGGATTGCATATTATATACTAGTAAAGTTAAACCACCGAAATTAAGTTTTCTTCGAGCATTTAACAGACAAACCTGGATTCTAATATTCATTTTTCTATTTACTTTAATACTGTTAACAAAACTAATTAACCATCGAAAGCGGTTTTTGAAAATATGTCACTTTTATCTTTACTCAGCATTTGTTGTGGCGTATAAAACATCACTACCAACTGGTAAAGCAAAAATTCTTGTATTCGTATGGTATTTTGCGGTATTTGTGTTAATCAGACACTTTACTGCAGATACTATTACTTTGGTCACTCTTAAAGAGCTCAATGTTGTCAATTCGTTCAAAGAATTGTGCGCAAGAAATGATATTAAACGCGTTATGGTCGATGGCTTATCAAAAGCGGAAGCAATGGTTAAGTATATTGACCACGATTTTGGTATTTATTTATAATCATAAGGTTTATTAAAACTTAGGCACTTAACATATTATTTTTAACTACACAAATCCCCAATAGGCAGATGCATTGAAAGCAAGTTTTACGATGTTGACAGATTCACTCTAATTCATTTGAATAACGTGCAAAAATATTACAGTAAAGTGAACAATGGTGAACTGGCGCTTTTAACTGACAAAGGACGCGCTAATTATTTCATGGCTAAGTGGCGAGAACTATATCCAACAATATACCTGTCCGATCGGGAAGCGATTAGCGAACCAATTTTCATACAGTTTATTGAAAATATTCGGGACGATATTATTTTGAAAAAAATTAATAACGCTATAGTTTGGTCGAAAGAGAGCGGCATTTTCAACAAATGGATCGCTGATAGTTTAAACTATTCATCGCTGAAATATGACTTGAAATCTCGTCACACTTTTGTCGAGTATTCGCAGCTAACTTTGAAAAATTACTTTTTTACAGTTAGATTGATAATAAGTTACGGTTTCACTATTGGCATCGCTCTGTTTGTTATTGAAGTGATATTCGGAAAGATTATCTATAATTATTTTAAGTTCTATGAAATTCTAAGACCTGATAACATTAGATTATTGCTTGTAATTCGATATAAATATTACTATTTTTTACATAAACTAAAGTTGATAACTGGATATAAATAATATTACTAAATATTTAAAAAAGAAAACATATAAATTAAAATTTTCCATATTTTAATATTTTAATCTACCGAAATTTTATTTAATATTTTACATCATAATTTATGTAAATGATTATAAAAAGTTTGTTACACTCTATCCTCAAAACAGTTGGCTATTTGTTGTCCGAGCAAATACCAAGAATCTGAATAAATTTCAACTTGATGATAGTATAGCAATATAGATAGTAGAATGCGAAATCATGAGAATTTTTAGGCTCGAGCGCGAAGTAGGTCCGAAAGGCATAGGCCCGAACCCGAAAAAAGCCGACATATTTAAATTCAAAAAAGCCCGACACGGCCAGATATAATATCAGAAAACTAAACTTATAAAAACAATAATAAATAATATATAAAATCATAAAAAACAATAAATGCATAAAAATGATTATTTTTTACTTTTTTGTAACATTATTCCAATAAATTTGAAATTTAAATCGTTTTCGAGCTTTAATAATTTAAATCAAAAGCCCGGCCCGAAACGAATTTTCCAACTATAGACCCGAACCCGACAAAGCCCGACACATTTTCGCGGGGGCCCGTAAAATCGGGCGCCCGTTTCGCACTCTAATAGATAGATTAGTCTATATTTGAAATTTTAATATACTCAAATGTACTCAAATTTCCATTAATGTATTTGATGGGACCGTCTATAAAATATAATATCTTTACAACCAAAAAATCAACTTCATTTGCATAGTCGATGCAAAAAAAAGTTTTTAACAGATTAAAAATATATTGATTATGAATCTGAAGAAAATCATAAGATAAACAAAATAAACTATTTAGCATAAAATTCAAGTATTTTACATAAATCGGAATAATAATAAAAGATAATTTATATTATTTAGTATCATTGAAAATAAGTATTGTGTTTCGACTTCAAAATCAGATCGACTTCAAAATAAAAAAATTTAAAATACTTTATGAATTCCTGTTCTGTTTTAATTCAGTTTTGTGGAACAAAAAATTAATAAAAATTTGAAAACGATATGCCATTGAATACGTTCGATGATTACGGAGAAAATGAAGTGATATCTCACTTAAAAAAGGATCAAAACTATTCTCAAGTAATTTATTTTACGACATACGCGTGGCCACCATTTTTATATTATGATGAATATAATCACAAGCATAGAATATACGGACCATTATATACATTGCTGGTACATATGTCTGTGGTAACGAAATCTGCGTAAGAATATTTTTTTTGCTTGAAAATTATCTTATACAATGTATATATAAAATAATAAGTTTGTTTATAGATTAAAAAAATTCACATTTTATAATCCAAATGTATAGCATTTGTAATAGTAAATGTTATCAATATTTTTCTCAAAAAATAATAAATAATAAGACGAATAACAGTATGACATCATTTAGTTTATTTTGAGATTTTTAAAAAATATTCAGTTGATTTGAACTTATTAAGTACTGTATGTCTTAGCTTATGGTATGCTTATAATCTAAATTATTAAAATTACTTCGAATTTAATTATTCCAAATTTTATTTTTTAATAATTGTAAAATACTATACGTCTTATATGTCTTAATATATGTCTTAAATTTATAAAAACTAAAGATTTTAAAGACAGTGCTTAAGTCTTAATGTTGCTTTTAGAACTTGTGATGATCAGAGTCTAGACTTCTTCGGAAATCCGACTTTTTTATGCTTGAATAAAACTTTCGGTGTTTAAATTATATGAGTTATAAAGCATATTTCAAATAAAATTAAACTAATTTAAATTTCCGAAAACTCCGAAATTTTCCGAATTTTTTATGAAAAACTGCCTAAAGTTAAAAATTGTCGTTTAAATTTGATGAGTTTTAATTGGGGCGTATTAATGGCTTTTTAAGTTGAACAAAAATTATAATTTTTTGGTAAAGAATTTGGCTCAAAGACCATTTGAATCGAAAAAAAGTTAGTTCCAATTAATTTTTTGCAATTTAAGAAATTTCGCCCTAAGTCACGAGAGTCTTCGAATCAAAAGTTTATTTTAAAAACTTAAATTAATAAAAATTTTTCCGAAATCTCAGAAATCTTCTGAAAATTTGTCCGAAAAAGAGAGCAATATTTATGTTTGTTTTTGAAAAAGCTCACAATATTAGAATTTTAGAAAAAATTGTGATTTATTTAACTATCCTGTCGAGTGTTTTTATTTAGTTTAATTTCTTTTGCCAACTGTTTGGTTTTTCGGAAATTACAGCTTTAGTTAAAATTTTCAAACATTAATGCTTGCCATTTAATGCATTCCAAAATAATGATCAAAAATAAAAAATTTATATTTTTCATCTTTTATAAAAAATAGATAAAAAAAATAGATAAATTCAACAGAAATAATTTTACATATTGGAAAGTTAATACTATTGATACACTTTCAACCCAGTCATGCTTATAAATAACAAAAACATTAATAATTCTATAAAATTCTCATTCTTATGTTACATTTATTTTATATTCAAACTGAAAATATTTCTTCAATCTTAACGTTTTATAGAACTTAAGTATTTGATAAGCACTATAAATATGCCACGAATTCGATAAGAGTATTCTTTTATTTGCGTTTAAAAAATTGTTTATCTCAGTAATAAAATTAAATCTATTTTTGGTAAGAAAAGAATCAAGTTTATTGAGAAAATTAAATTATAACATAAAACCATAATAAAATTCTTTCAAGAGTAAAAAATTTACGGTAATTTGAGTCGACATGTTTAAATTTACAGTATGTTTAAAATGACAAAAACTCATTCTTTAAAGTAATGCTCTCATCCGTTTAAGAGATCACTTTCAAATGTGATATTAACATAAAACATTCAAATTACTATTGATTATCCTTGTGTACAAAACACTCACTAAAAATATCATTAACAATAGTAAACTACTTAACTTTCATGTTTTTTTTGGTTTCATAAAATATTTCTTCCCATTATTACAAATTATAAATTTTTTTAATAATCATAAATTCTTTATTAATATTATTTAAATGACTAATATAAAATAATTTGCTAATAATCGCATATTCTTTAAGTCATAATAATTATATTTATCAGTGCTAATGTTAAAAATCATCTATTAATAAACATAAAAATATGTTATAATATTTATTCTTCAAATTCTTGATTACATCCTGAATGAACTACCATTTAGTTGATGCAAACCAAGTTTAACGTGTTTCATGTATTATCTATTTTTTGAGTAAATCTGTTTTTAGAAAAAAAAACAAATAGTTGTAAATTGTTAATATACAAAATTTTTGGAATATTATTATATTATATTATTAAATAATATTCGCAATTTTATATATTACAGCAATGAGCGAATGCATTGCATAAGCAGAGTGAGCGTACGAGTCGTAAGAAAATACATTTTATACATCTAGTTTTAAAATAGAAAGCAGTTAATGTCGAACTTTATTTTGAACAAATAATTTTAGAAAATTATAATTATTTTTAATAAAATAATTAATTTAGCATATTTTTATTTAAAATTTTATGCTTTAAATATAAAATTCAAAAAATAATAAGAATTATGATTCGATATCAACTGCTATCTATAGTAAAACTAGAAGTATGGAATGTATTTGCCTACGAATGGTGCGCGCGCTCTACCGGTGAACTTACGGGGAATGTGTCTTAAAGATTAATTTTTTCAAACCCCATTTAATTAATAAAGAATTTTTAAAAACATTTTTCGAATATAAGTTCAGCAGAATATTTCAAGGATGGTTGTGGAGCGTTTTTAAAAAATTGGGGACAAAATTTTAAATTTAATAACTTTTCAATAAAAGAGTTATAGGATTTCGAGTTTGTGTATTCGCATAATTTATTGTAATTTTTTGGGAGATTCAAATCAACTAATAAGTGGCAAAACAGTAAGGTATTATAATTAAATAAATTATAGAGAAACAGTTGTGTGTGAACTGTTTCTGTGCATGAACTTTGCATGCGTTGTAGCCAATAGCAACCGCATCTTTAAAAGCTCTCCGTAAGCCTCCTTTTAACTCTTTGCTGAATTTTATTTTGCAATATATAATGTTTAATGTTCTCTGCAAATAAAAGTGATTTCAAATAGATATATACTTATCACTATACTTCTGCTGATAAATTCAATGAAAAAATACTGTAATTATATATTTTTTATAAGTCTAATGTAATTTCTTAATATTAATGTCCATTTACATTGTTTGTAGCGTTTACTTAATATTATTTTCTTAATTAGAAATAATTGTGATAAAATTAGCAGAACTATTTAATATCAGTATTACGCTAACTTTTATCAAATTGACTAACACTTTCTACAGACTATTAGTCTGTTATAAATGCTAATCACTAAGCACTCAATCTTAAGCGCTAACCTAAATCAAACTAAATCTAATTAGCGTTGAGTAAACGTAGTTAGTTTGCGACAAACAAAAAGACATACTGTTAGCTGATAATAAAATTCTAATAAAACATTAGTTATTTAAAACAATAGCTTTAGTTTTAGTGAAATTTAATACAAATTTAGAAATGATTAACAAAAAATTGTTATAAATCAAAAATAACTGACATATTTATACAGTATATCGGTCTTCATTAACCAGTGTTGAAAAACATTCCGATCTGATCGATTTTGGAGGAACTTATCCATTTTTAGGGAACGTGAGCGTAGATAAAAAATATTTTTTATTTTTCTGGACATAATTTCGAGAAAGTAATCTAAATATTTTTTAGATAATTTTTATTAAAATTTATGTTAATAAATTGATATTCAATTTTAGCATAAAAGTGTTTGCAAAATTTATCAAATAAAATCTCCTTATTCTGAGTTTGAGTGAAAATAAACTTTTATTAAATATTAAATTTTCTGTTTGAATTAATTTTATATTTTATTATAAAAATTGCTCATAAATCTACAAATGTTTTACGTTTATCGCTCAGAAAAGTGATTGTCGAGCGCTTTTATTTTATCGTATGTTAGCATTGAATGTCATTTTTGGCAATAGAAACATCACTATCTCTAACGATAAAGCGTTCTTTACGCACCAAACAATAAAAATAAAATTTCAATAAAGTTTTATTTATCACTACATTCGGAATAAATATTCTCAATGGTCTTATTAATATTTGAATATTCCATAAAAGCCACCAAATTTAATCATTAAGATTTTGATAATTTTGGTAATATTTATTTCCATATATATGTAAAACTAAATAATACCAAAAGAATAAACGGAAACCTTAGTAATCCCATAGGATTTTTGCGTTACCATTTACCATAAATAATATCATAATATATTTTAACCATAGACTAGTTTTCAAAAGCAATTTTAAACTTACAAAAAAGAAAAAACAAACTCTTGCGGAACATCGTAACTATTTCTCAAATTTACAGCATTCTTGCAGCACATCATTACTCTCGTCGGAAGCCATACAACAGATCGCGAAAAAGCACACAAGAGTCACAAATAAGACGATCGCCGAAAACATGACCCACAGAGACATAATAATAATAGTTCGTATAACATCACAAGTCCTTTGCGTGAATTTCGATCGAAATTGAAAAGAAGTGAAGATCAGTCAAAATAATCTAAAACACAATGCGTACACACAATTCACATTATCGAAGCAGTAATAATACGGCATTCAATTTTTTCTATGTGCTTATGTTTCGTATTCTTCGTCTTATATAACAGCTCTCCAACAATGAGTTTTGGTTTTATACGTTCGAACTTAATGTTATATAAGAGTTCTTCTTATTTTCTTTTCGTTATCTTTTCATTTCACAATCGCACGATTATATTATTTTTCGGAAATTATTACTGTGAGATGAAAGTAGTATTCGGTATAACAGTTTCGAGTTCTTTATTATCTATTATTAACATCGTATAACAGAACAACGATTTCTTTATTTCCTAATTTGTTGCCCATATATCCGTTTACTTGCGTATAGTAATTACGATAGTACTTCTTAACTAACAGTTTGCGTGCTTTAATGCAATAATTCTGGTGGATTAACATTTAGAATTTTTGGGTGTATTATATTTAAACTCAGACGTATTTCTAGACTCAATTATTTAGATTAAATATAATATAATATTACCGTAATATGAAAAAATTTAAATATAAATAGTTATTTAGCATTCGTCTAGTTTTGCGTTTTTGCTATGATAGACATTATTTAAATTTAGGTGTTGTATGTACTGATGTTTTCTCAGAGATACTGCATAACTCACGGTATTTTGAAGCAAAAACAGGATATGAAATAAAGGCTTTATTTTAATACAAATTTTAAATATTTATATTAAAGTTGAAAATAAAGAATATTCCATAAGAGTTTAATAGTTATATTTTTTAAAGATATTAGTATACTTAACAACAATATTACTCACTCAATACAATATACGAATCACTTAATTTCGACAATGAATAAAAAAGTTTTATCACTTATTTATGTGAAACAAACAAAAATCATTTTAATATCCATTTCAAAACTAATGTATTATTTATAATTTAATTTAAGAATATATTACTGAAAAACTTGACTAAAATATTCAAGACTTAAATAGATTATGTTTAGTATATTTTCGAGGAAAGTTCATTTCGAACTCATAGAGATCTTTGCGTAAATATTTCGAAATAGAATTTGTCTAAATCTACAGTACCTGATGCTGTCTTTCAATATAGTTTATTTATTTTATCTCAAAGTTTACTTTATCATTCATCTCTAGGGGACATCTCCAGTCTTATTTAAAAAATAAATAGCGATTTAAAAGAGCAATTTACGAGGATTAGGTATCATTACCGATAAATTAATACTTTTAATCACTTATTTGCATCAAAAAAACATTAATTTTTAAAAATGTATAAAATATTTTTAAAAAATTTACTAATTTGCATTTATGCTAATATTTTTAGATTTTTATTTTATTAGTTAAATAACTAATTTTTCTTCGTAAATATTAGTTTAATGTTTTGAGTATCGAAAAATATAAAAATCGTAAAGATCCACTTAAATCACTTTATTTTGATTTAAAAACAGTGTTAACATGATAAACATTTACAATAGTGTGGTAGCAGTTGGTAAATATCAACTTTAGTGTCAATGTTCAAAAACAATAATAACAATATTTTAAATACTGAAGACATACCGCCCTCTAATGTGTATAATTATTGTTTTGAATGTTATTCAAGACACTTTCGTTATGCAGAATCGTTGATAGAAATGTAAAATAGATATTAAAAGTGAATAACAATATTTTAATAAAATAGTTTTCCCTATTTTTGGAATGATTAAAACAAAACCCAATATTGTTTTTGCACATTAGTTTATGAAAGAAAAATAAATTAACTTTATTGTATAAAGCTTATACTTGAGAGTCTTTATTAAAAAATCGATTATTGTCTCTAAAAAGTAAACGAATTATTTTTTATTAAAAAAATCTTAATTAAACAATACAAATAGTGACGAATTCAATCATCTCAAAGAGCATCAGTTATTTCAACTTTGATTTTTTAAAAACTTTATTGTATTATACATTGTTCAACGATTTCGAAATATATGTCCTAAAACTTTTTATTATCAAAACAATAACAATATACAAATTAATAATAGATAATAAATGAAATGATTTAATAGGTCAACAAAACACGGCATTAAACAGTTCGGATATCCAAAAACCATTTATTGGTGCCATATGTGATGCGAGATAATGGACAGAAAAATATGATCCAATTTAGTCATTCAATTACGAGATATAACCAAATGACTATCAAAAATATTATCTTTTGTGAAAGGGTTTTATTCATAAATTTTATTTTTCTCACAGTTTAAATCATTTAAGTGAGCAAAAGTGAAAAAGTAAACTGAATTAAAGTGAAATCTTTTTACTGTGCGATAACTCATAACTCTTCCGACACTGGAATATTTATTTCTCTGTTTGTTTTTTTAAAAAAAATATATTTGAGAGTTTGTTTTCTTTCATCTCGTAATCATTTAGATTAGATATGCTCTAGAAGTAGTCATCATTTCTCGCATGACTGGGAAATGATAAGAAATATATTGTTACGCGTTTGTGTGCACACTCTTTTAATACAATGCATCACTTGTTACCAAAATAATAATCATGGCTTTCAAAGTTTGTCCGGGTTTTACTCTCATCATCGCAGTTACGACAACGACTTTCCTCTTGACGAACATATTATCAGACCATTAAAACCAATGCCATATGGATTACCAATCGGCGGAATGACGTCCAATGGTTACTATTATGGTTTGAAGGCCTATCAGTTTAGCGATGACGTAATACCCAGATATTTTCCAAGGCCTGGGTATCGGAAAAATTCATTTTATATGTATAATAAGAAGAAAGCATTTTATGTATAAATATGGTGTCATTACTTAAGTAGCGATTACTTCATTATTATTATCTTTTTTTTGATAAATTTTATTTTGTCATTGAATAATATTTAGCGTTATTTTTGAAATAACTTTATTCATTAAAATCTTCAATATTATTTCTATCAAATTAACAATTTTCAATAAGCAACTAATAACTAAATATTAGAATCGTTTGTCATTGTTTCTCATTAAAAACAAACAACAATATCGACCACTATTTCTTTTGATAAACATAAAGTGCTACCGCTATACTTATTTTTCTTGAAAATCGGAAATGAATAAATATAAACTAAATTCAATGCCTCGCGAATTAATATTTATACATAATGTGAAAAATTTAAAAAACATATAAAAAATATCAAACTGTTTACGGTTAAGCAAAATAAATAAATTAACACGTTATCGCACTTCCATATAATTAATAACTGTTTTGTGTGGTTTATTAAAACTAGTTTATTATTGATCATTAAAAACATAGATGACACCAATTTTGTAATAATAAATGAACAAATTGTTAATAATAAAAAATAAACTTGACATCGCTTGTAGATTAGCAAATCTCTTGTGCGCGAACATCAATATTAATAACGATAAATTAAGCTCAACAAACCATGTTTAGTGAAAGTATTTTTCATCATATCGTAAACTAACCTTGAATTCGCTGTTATTTTTTTAAATTAATTTACACGATTATATAATTTACAAACCATAAAACACTACAGTACTGCTAAATGTATTAATGATACGCTAAATGTTAGTGAAAAAAATTAGGTTTGCACTTCAAACCGCTTTAGAATCCTGATTAACAACAAGTAGAACGACCAGTGTTTCCTAATTTTTTATAACATCATTATTTCTACAGTTTACCACATTTTCTCATTTCTCTAATACAAACACACATATGTGCCGCTATTAACTTTAATGCAATCAAAACAATACTTTCACTTTCACTCTCTCGTATCAATAGTTTCTTTATGTTTGCCTAAAGCAGAGAACACCCGATGAGAGAAAGGAAACTTACAGCGAATACAAAGTATTTCACTTGACTTCGTTAATAATCGTAACAGTAGTGTTCGCTTTAATTTTTTCTTATTTGCTATTTAGCTAATAAAGAATAACAAAATAAGATTCCGGTTCATTATAATTTATTTTCAATAAAGGTTTTTATTTATTTTGTTTGCCATAAAAGGAACAGTAACTAAAATCAGATTAAAAATAATTATTTTAGCCTAAAATAAATAATTATTCTCTACTCTAGTTTTAGAATTGATTAGTTGCTATTATATTTAATCTTATGTTTGCTTTGAACATTTAATTAATTTAGATATAATTACAAGTTTTAATTATAAAATTTTAGACAAAATTAAACAGAGTTTATATAATAATATATAATAAATTAGTTAAGAACGCTCTGACTTAAACAAACAAATAATGCAATTTTAATTATTTTCTAGAAAATCTGTAATCCGTAATTAATTCGGTTAATTTACGATAGCGTTGGTAAATAACAATTAATATTTTTAATAAATTATTTTACGTATTTATTTTAATTATTTCAATGTAAAATTTTAGTCACAATCAACAAAACACGGTTTATTTGGTATTGTAAAAGTTTTTCCATTAAATAAAAATATTTTTAAATTAATTTTTGCTTTCCCACTGTTATACGAATGAAAATAAATACAATGAATTAAATAAATGGTATACAAAATTACAGATTAAATGTTGGAAAATTATTTGGATCAAAATAATGATTAAATCGCAATACCATTTAGGGTGCAATTGATCAGTAAATTATAACTCGTAACTGTCACATAATGTTAAACGATATTTTGATTGATTATTTAAGATAACGGAAGTTATGGATTAAATCAAATTATTTACCGAAATTTTCTCAATTGCTAAACCATTAAACAATGAAAATAAATGCTATAAATTGGATTTAGAGTTTTCCAAAATTTAATATCATCATTAAAAGATATTTTTATTTGTTACACACGATAAAACTCAATGATCCAAAGAAAGTAAATATGTATATATGAGAAAAATTTCTGGTATGAACGAAGTCGTTAAGCAAAAAAGTTTTCTTTTAAAAAATAAGGATCAGGTCTTTTCCTGAGACGAGAGGAGAGGTAGTGAGTGAGAGAGGGAGAGAGGGAGAGAAAGAAAGATAGAAGAAATGTCAATTATGATTAGAAATGCATTCATTTGGAACAGACATAATACAATTCATTGCTAGCCTTAAACTCAAAACAGTGCATAAACAATACCATGAAACAACTTTTACTACGATTGTTTACTGTGTTGAGTGAAAAAGTGAAAACGGAATGAATGGATAACCTATTAGTCTTAATCCCACACAATGGCAAAACTTCATTCCTTCACTTTGTATTGTAATTTGTGATTACACTTTTCAAATAAATCACACCTCATCTCTCTCTCTCTCTCTCTCTCTCTCTCTCTCTCTCTCTCTCTCTCTCTCTCTCTCTCTCTCTCGACATTTGCGCCACTTTTTCGCAATTATTACTTAAAACATTGTTGATGAATATATTTATTTGCCATTTCATTTTACAACACATTCATCTCATTTTAATGTCAAGCAAAATATAAATCTAATTTAAATTGATTTTCATCCTAAGCAATCAAAATAACGATTAATATGTGCCCAAAATATTTTAAATAATTAAGTAAATTGTGTTTAAAAAATGAAATCATCGATATTAATATTTAGTGTGTTAAATATTGGTGCGATTTGGTGTCAGAGCTACTTCTATCGGCCTCCAAGACTATCGATACCGGAAGTTCACGCGGGTTATTATGATATTTTTTACCCGGGTTACGACGATGACAGCCCGAAACCGGAGCACTATCGCGGACCTGTGCCTTTCGGTTTACCTTTAGGTGGATTCGCCAGGAATGGTCAACCGTATGGTTTGACCGCATATTTGGTAAGAGGATTAAGAAGATGGTGATTGTGTTTTTTCCGTTATTTTTCAATTACTTTAATTAATTTTTATGCTTAGAAAAATCATTTTTGTTAACTAAACATATTAAATTCTTCATAAGTTAAATTAATCTAATTTAATTTAATAACAATTTAAAAGTAATTTATTAACTAATACTGATTGTTTTTTTGTAAAGATTATAAAATTTGTAAGTGTTAACCATATTATCAAATTATTGTATATAAAATAGCTCGAATAAAAACAATTAGTTATAAACAAAAACTTGATTCATTAATATTTTTAAATATAAGTTTCACAGTAGAGATCCAACGAAACCGTAATTCACAGGTGCGGTGACGGTTACTACGATATTATATTAATATATTCAAATTATATTTATATTGGATCGAAGAGAATACTTATACAATGCGAGTGTCACTGTTTATAGCAACGGTTATTTATTTTCGCAGACAATTATTGATTTTTTGGTTATTAAGTATACGTGTTATAACTAATATCAATAAAAGAAAACCTTCAGTGAATAGAGTCTAAAACTAGTTTTATGATCAACAGTTGTTGTTATTGTCGTATTGTTAACGAAAAAAAATAGTTTTACCAAAAAATATTACCATTTATGGCTATTAGACTTAAGCGAGCATTTATTTTGCTTATTTTATTATTATCAGTATTGCCAAGTATGGTAATAGGCTGCGGAGCACCGAAAGCGCCGTGCATTCCATTCCCTTGGATGAAGTCGACGTGCTGTTCTGGTTCGTGCTATTGGTTTCGTTGTCGAGATTATTATTGGGATGATCCTGAAATGCATGGAGAATTATAATAACTTTTACGCCATCAAGCTTTAAATGATTCTCTACCAGTGACACAATATATGCCTTAAATACGCGTATTTTTAAATTAATTTACATTTTATTTATCGATTTATTTTTCTTTGAATGTTTTTAAGTATTTTTATCTATTAAAATTTCTGGTTTTAGGCTATGTTTTAGGCTATCTATTATTGCCTAAAAAGTCCAATGCCACAAAATTTATTACATTTTAAACTACAAATTTTTGGCATATTTAACTTTGTAAACTTGAGGCGCACCAACCTTAGCATTATCACTGAGAATTCCCTTAAATATATTACATAATACTACACTACGCCCGATTACGTATTTCTATATTACTTATTTATTAAATTATTAAATTTTTAATACGGTATTTACGAAATTTTACGGATTAAAATATAGTACATTAAATATTATTATAAATTCGAAATTTACATTATTCCCTGTTTAAATATTTTAATCATAAATATATTTACAAATTAAGCACTTTATATGTTTAAAAGTTTTAATTAATAAAAATTGAACTTAAATCTTGCGACAATTTATTTCTAAATTATTCTCAATGAAAAATATTACCCGTATTTTAGCGACTATTACCTGCACCCCATGTATAGCCCGCATAAGATAATTAAGATGAAAAGTAAAATATTCCATGTATAGCCCGCATACCCATATTTAAACCTCAAAACTACGTAAATTGTTGAAATAAATGAACTTTCCGTAAGTTTTTAGTTCAACAGATATAAAGTTTTCAAAATAAGCTTGAATGCCCATGTATAGCCCGCTCCTCATGTATAGCCCGCACTGTAACTTTTTCAAAGAAATTGACTTTTTTATTGTATAGCCCGCGGGCAATAGTCGCTAAAATACGGTAAATCGATCATTAGAAAATTATAGTGTATAATCTTTTTATTAATAATGGTAAGTAAGAATTAATTAAAATGTATACCTTTGATTTTCTACTATATATACCCATATATCTATATATACCATAAATTATGGTCCATAATATTTCGATGACTATTAATATACGGTATTTTTCAACGATTTTGTTTACAATACTTAGTTAAATGATTGATTAAGACTTATAACCATAATTTAAAATTCATGTTTTGGAAAGCAATAAGTTTCAGATTAGAAAATCCATCAATTACTACACGTGTCTTAGAGTGGAAATTTTCCGAAAAAATAATAAAATACAGTAAACAACTATCCATTATCTTAAGCAATATATCTTTCAATTTTCATCATTAGTACTTTGCTGCTCGAAAGTGTGAAAAACTATATCACTTTTTTAAGAAGAATTTGATCGCTTTTTCAGCTTAATTTGTTTCGCCTCTTAATTATATACTATCTATTAATAAACTAATTACTCCTAAATTCAAAGAATAATTTACAAATTTGTTGGCATCATTAAAGTTATAATACTTATGCGTAAATAAGCTCACAATCGTGCGACAATATTTAAAATATATTTGATACGCAATATTTGTTGAATATTTTTGTTCATTTTTAATAACTAATAGCCATGAATGCCAAACCGCCTATTCATACTTATCTTAATTTAAGTTTTAATATCGGCGTTAAAGAAAAATAACTAAAAGTGCATTTGCTTTGGTTGACACATTTAAAGATTTTATTTCATTTACTTTTGCCATTTGATATTTTGCTTAATTTTATTTGACAATCTTTTAAATAATTGCTTATAATACACGTGCCATCAAATACATATTGATAAATCTAGTTTACAAGTTTTTACCAAAAAAGTTCACTATATAATAATTTATTAGAGGAAAATTTTGGTGGTAATTATTACTAATCAAATATTCGATTCATAAATCCTTGACAATGAATTACTTTGTATATCAATAAAAGACATATCCTTTAGATTATAAACATAAGGATTGATAAAATGTTAAGTAATTTTCCGAATTATTCAATAGTTACGATCATATATCGTACACATGATCGAAAGGAATGCTATTTACACGTGCATTACAGTGATTCCAAAAATAACTTTGCCATAATGTGTTAGAAGCGATTTATTAAAATAATCACTTTATTTTACTTTATGTTCATTTGCGGATCAGCTGCTAATAATAATCATTCAATTTTGCTAATTATGGAAATGCATGATTTGATGATAATTTATATGTTGCCTGAAAACAAGAAAATCTTTGTATACATGGAACTATCGATGCAAATTATGTTTATCTTCGGAGTTTATTTGTTCACATTTAGCTATAGAAGTAGTGATAGTGTAATGTTGATGAAGTCAATGTCAAATAAAGGTTCAATAAATGTTTTTCCTCCAATTGTTTTGTTTTTTGAAAGTTTATTTTCGTAACTATTAATCAGTCTATATCTTATTCTAAAGATAGAAATTATAATTTACAATTTACACCCAAATAAAATAATTTGGTAAAATAAGATAACCGAAAATAGGTTGCAGTAATTAAATATTTTATTATATTGATCTCTACTCTATACTATACGTTAGTTTCAATATTAACAGAAATCTAATTATTTTATATAAAAATGAATTTTTTTTTTGATTCGCAGTCAACATGTTTCGCGTATAAAATAATTTAAATATCACTAATTACTAATACTTAATTAATTAAATAAAATGTGTTTGTTGATCGAAAGTTCAATTTGTGCGCTGAATTAGTTCGATAAATTCGCAGTACGCCTAACAAAATACATAGTTTACATATCCTTAATTAAATAGAAGGCCATTCGCGAGGATAAATGTGTCAAAAATAAGTGTACGTGATATTTGCCAAACTGTTGTATAAGTTATTTATATTTAGCCGATAAAAGCCAAATACTGTATATAATAAATTCATAACGAGAAATAACAGATTAGAATTATGCGGTAAATATTTTTAGAACATAAAAACGCAGACACGAAGCCTCGAATCGAACTGAAATTTTTTTAATAGTTTAGATGCAATTGATAAAAAAATTGAAAAATAAAATGACAAACTTTTCATATTACTGTACACATTAGTGAGACAAACCAAGTTTAAAAATTTCTAAATATATATAAATAAAATAGATAATAGTAAAATAAAGTGAAATATGATTATATCATAATCGTTTTTAAAATTTTAAGAATTATTGAAAATTATGTAAAACCAAATTTTTACAATAAAAATGCGTTTAAATATATTTATTAAACGCTGCTAAACTCTTCAAGTAATAATCGGGTACACAAAGGTGGTCCTCATTCGAACCGCTATTAAGCATATTATTCATGTCTTCGTAAGAGCAGAGTCCACTTTCGACGAAAAGGGTTCTAATGCCCACATTTTTGCCAAACAGTATATCAGTTGTCAGTCTGTCACCAATCATCACAGTCCTCTTTGGATCGATGTAAGGATGGATTTTGCGTATGCATTTCCAAAAGAATGGATAAGGTTTGCACAGTGGTATCACTTCTTTGTTGCAAACGGCTTGAATAGCGGCCACGTAAGAGCCGGGACCGGGAACTACGATATCGCTGTTTGAGGACGGGTATGACTCGTCAGAATTTGCGGCCACAAATAGACAGTCTTCTCGTTTGACGTATGAACAGGCTTTGGCCAGTTTTGGAAATGATATCTGATTGTCGAAACCGATAACTACTGCGCCGACCTCTGGATCGAGTTTGAAAGATGCATAACCCGGCGCCCAATTGCTTGGTGTTGGGTCTGGACCCATACCTGTTTCCAATTCAATTAATAAATTAGTTTGAATTTTCAATTTCCAACATAATTTATTATCATTAAAAAAAAGTTCCCTCAAAATGCAAATGTTAGCTATGATATAAATTTTTTAAAGTTCATTAATTCTCACTTAAAACTAGTCATTTCTGGATCCCATTCATATCAGCTATGATATGATATGGTTTAAAAGCTTAAGAAAATGTGATTAAATTTGCGAAAAAAAATTAAGTGAGCAAATAGACATCTAAAAAACGCTGATCACGTATTGCGTGCTTATCAATGAGATAATAAGAGCCAGAAATTACCGGATTATGGTTGCATTTATTTAATCGGTCTATCATGTGGAGCAGAAATATCATTAAAAATTAATCTGATAACGCCTTATCTTTAATTAATTAAAATTTTAAAAATTTTTTGCATTACTTGGCAATTTCAATATAAGTATTGCTTATCGCATTAAATTAGGTTTTCTTAATGGAATTGATATAAATCGTCAATTTTATATGAATTTAATTTTCAAAAAAATAATAGTAAATATAAAGTATAACTATAATTTTATCGGAATTTAAATAATTTTTTTACCATTAGTTTATATGTTTTAATCATAAGAATTTTAAAATTGTAATAATAATAATATTAATATATGTGAAATTCAGGCGACTATGAATTAAATTTTCGGGTAGATTTTGTTAAAATCTCTAAATTATTTGTTAATTAATAATTGCTGACATACCTATTGATTGTATGCCCACTTTTTCCAATTCCTTCGCAATACCCGAAGAGCCAATAATATATACTTTACGGTCAAAGTGAATCGCTTTAAGGTATATGGCAGTAGTATATGATGTGGTGATTACTTCATCCAGCGATGCGTCAAATCCGAGATTATTCAACTTTTCCATCAGCTCTTCGCGCGTTTTCGTGCTATTATTCGTAGCATATATAATTTTCTTGCCCCTCTGTCGCAGTTTATTAACAACATCTGGAACATCGGTGATAACGTCGTCGTTACACCACAGAACACCATCACAGTCTAAGATCAAGTAATCATAATGCTCTAAAAACTGTTCAATTTTTTCCCGCGAATCCAAATTAGTTGGCGTCGGAATACCGTTCGGATGAATACACTTGCGGTACTTATTTTCCATTTTATTTGGACACAATTAATAAGTGGTACTTTTTGTCGTTTATATAAGCAGATTGGTTGACAAATATTTACTATATTGTCTGAGACGTTACGTGACTCACGGCAGAGCAAAAGTGAAAGTGAGAGAAAAATATATAAAATTATGATAAGAAAACCAGTGCTTAACAGTACGGCTCAGTAATTATTGAGAGTATGTGTGTTGCGTTGTTTTTGCCAAACTGACTGAAAACAAAATAGTTTCACACAAAAATTTTTAAGTCACACTCGCTATTTATTGTTGAGGTTATACACCCGCGTTGTTTGTGATGTTTCTGTTTGCCGAACCGATGCTTATCGTTCGCAGCAGCACTTCTCTCTCTACTTGGTATCACAGAAATGATATTTTTGCGTTTAGTATATTTCCACTTAAACTGATGCACACTCGTAGCAAACTATTCGCGTATGAATAGACTATTGAGCGAATACACGCAACTTTTATACAGTCCAACTCACATGAATTTTTTTGGCAAACTCCTGACTCAAATCCTTACTGAAGGTTAAGTAACTGTAAGTATTAGCTAATGATGATTTCGGCCGATTTGTATACACATATTGCTGTCATTTTTATTTTTACCGTTAGTATCACTTTCATTAATCTAAATGTGTGTAATAAAATCAAGGACTGATTAAATCACAATATAGTGCGCTCTATTATATAATGCTTGCTGTTTTGGGTTGTTTTAAAATATGGTTTATTTCCATTAGAAAACCGGTTTCGCGATTTAAATAATGCTGCAAATATTTCATTTATTTTGTAAGAAATTATTATGTGCTCAATCAAACAAATAAACTAAAAAACTTAAACATCAAATATTCTTTTTTGTTACACTTCTCTACATCTACTCATTTAGGGTTCACTTGAAAGCCACACACGTGTTTTGGTTTTATTTTTTTTTTGATCACACTGTTATTAATTCTTTTTTCAATTGATAAAACTATCAAAGAGTTGCGTGATTTTCTGACATTACATCCCACATACAAATGGAATAATTTTATTGGTACTTTTTTAGTGCTATAAACGCTTTTTTCTTGTATTTTTGAATTGTATTTTAAAGGGTATACCATTAAACTTTCCGTTAGATTTAATTTAAAATAGTAATATATATTAATTTTTTTTTAATTTTTAGAGAATAATTTTAAGAAAACTTTTATCTAATAGATTCAATTATGTAACTGTGTTATATTCGTACTTCAATTTGCCTCTACATTTACGTGCCATTAAAGTATTTTAGAACTCGAAAAATTCTTGAGTTAATTTTGTTATATTTTTTATCTTCAAATTTTCTATAAAAATTAAATTTAAAGTTTTAAAATTAAACGCTTCATTATCTGTAGAATTTACAATTATTTTCCTTTCAAAAATGTTGTATTTCAATGAATCTTTCGTGTTTTTATAATTATGATTTATATATTTTCAAAAATTAGTTCGCACACAGACCTTGACTTAACTTGTGAATTTAAGATTCAAAATATGGTTCCTGTCAGATAATGTGACAAAGGAATAAGAATCGCATTTAAATATAAAATTGTAATAAAATTAAAATTTTAATATAGTTAAATGTAAACTAAGTAATAGTGAAAAAAAAGTCAGAGCCCGATCTAAGCCCGAATATTTTAAATTTCCAAATCCCGATTATCAAACATACATAGATATAGAACAACATATCTATTAATATTGCTTCATTATAAAAATATTTTACGCAAATAAATTCGTAAAACTTGACTATAATAAATAGTATTCTGCAATATTTCACATTTATGGATATTAAAACATTGTTTCAATATTTTCTTCCAAAATAAAAATTTTAGGGCTTAACGTTAGATATTTTGAGTCGAAAAGCCCGACTGAAACTTTTTATATTTAAAGCCTGAGCCCGATAAAGCCCGATAAATCGTGGTCACGTTACATACTCTTGTTAAATGCGATAATTAAATTAAGTATTTTTTGTTGAGTTGATATGGCATTAAAAGTAAAGACTAGCATTTAAACAAAATTTTTAGCTTGTCATCGATAGATAAAATCTATTGATACAGTAAGTGAATAAAATAATGAGATATAATGTACAATTTGATGTCCATAATTAACTGGTAATAACAACAATATACCCGTACACGTATATTTTCTCAATTATTATTTAATATTTCCATTTAATAAGGGATCTCACGATCGGTTGTGCAATGGGGTCTCCTTTCTGATTTTTCAAAATTCCTGTTTGGGGGTAACTCATCAGTTAAACAACAATTTAATATTATATTTATCGAAATTTTCAATTTTTTCTTTCCTTGAACTTTCAAAATTTCGGGAAAGGGGTATATGGAAGCTATATAGAATCTTGGGACACTATGACTTGAACTATATAAAAACTGAAATAATAAGCTCAAAAAAATCAATACCCCTAGCTTTTATCTTGAGTTTATTTTTTAAAGCGCAATTAACATTGAGTGAATAGCTTTAAGCTCAGCTCAATCTAGTTTAAGCTCACAATGAGCTTTTAGCCAACACTAATTATTGTTTACAGTGATTATTTCCATTTGGACTATTTATAGTATACGATAGTGAACTCAAGTTTATTTAAATAAAAAGTGTAGTGTTGTGAAATTATTACAAAATTGTTTTAATATTAGTTCATATTTTTAAGTAACTTAGATAAAAGTCATTGCATTATAATCAATAACGTAAAAATGATGTGAAATATATTTTATTTTGTAAAACAACAAAATCTAAAATATTTTACAATTGTGTAAATCTAAAATTATTAAACTGAGTTATGAACGAAAGTGAATTGTATTTCGATGCGGCAAAACTTTTACCGCCAAACCATGTGATTGCGTCCGCCGGTAATAAGTTCTACAAAATAGGTTTATCACTGTATAAATTTGGTAATCAAAAGCGAAATAGTTTACATAATCCTTATTTTATACTTATATTCAACGCAATAATGTGCGCGCGATCTATAATGCTATTCATAATTAAATCAGAAAATCCAGATACTATGCTAATGATTGGCGATCCGTCATATTTTCTGAATATCAGACAGCATTACAATGCTCTGATGATTCAGTCATATCTATGAAAGACGCGAATACGGGTTGTGTGCGAAGACGTTACTCGTAATTCACATCCGGGGTGTAGTGTCGATCAGAGACT
>JAQGAW010000432.1:0-29691 GCA_034698025.1 Phthiracarus crinitus
AACAATACATGAAAATGTTTTAACTATAATAACTCACCGACTCCTACAATATTTAAATATATTAATGATAAATATTTCTTATCAGCAAAAAATTTGTATGACATCAATTTTAATTGTTTAAATTAAATTTTTAACGGGCTTTTAATAATACGAATGGGATGGATAGTAACTATAAAACAAGAAAAAGAATGAACATTTATAAAGAGTTCACTTTGTATGATATATTAATAGTATAATTATAATTTTAGTTCTTTAAATATTTTTGGCATTTTAATTATTGATTTTATTGTTGCCAACTATAATTTATTTTTTTAAACACAACTTTTAAATTATATTGTTTTATCGAAAATGTTTATAACATTAATGACGCATTGTTGTACTCCAATGCAAGTTTCTAGAATATTGATTTAGTTGTTTATCACACAAATTTTTGTTAAGCATTCATAAACACATATTGACGTGTCATAAGAATTATAAAGAAAATAATGGTATTCATGCGATAAATTTTAAGCCGAAATACTTTTAATAATCTTATTTTATTGCCTGAAAATTTTAATTTAAAGCCATTTTATACCCGTTTTTAGCCTAATTTAGTCTATTATTGGCCATAAAAACAACATTTAAAGACCATAATTATCCATCAATAGACCATTATAAGCCAAAGTTAAAATTATTTTCATTTTTTCCCATCTAAAGCTGGTTATTGGTCAATTTTTGGCCATTTTAAAATTCTTTAATAAATATAGACAGGTCAACAGACAGACGGAAGTAAAAACAGAAATTTGCAATTCCGGATTTTTCTTTGTAGATATATAACTATGGAGTCATATCTTAATTAAATTTCCATTCAATATTCTTGTGAAATAATTTTATTTATACATAATTTTGTTTTTCTTTAAAAATAGTCGAACCCGACACAAGTCCAATACATTCAACTTATAGATGTCTAAAAGTAAACCCGGGGATCGGACCCGGACTCAAGAGTTTTGAGGTCCGGGTCCGAGTCCTGGTCTTTAATATTCAAAAAGGCACGAGTCCAAGTCCAGGTCCGAGTCCCATGCTAAAAGACCCGGACCCGGACCTGGTTTTCTATATAATATATACATTTTCGATCAAAAATGAGTTTAAGCTTCAATTTAAAAATCTTAACATTACAATTTTTAGTTCATTTTTATTGTATGTGTTCCTAAAGACTTTTCCTTTCAATAAACTTTTTTATATGTATTCATCTGATGAAAAATATTAAAATATAGGTATATAGAAGTCCCAGGTCTTAGTCTTTGCCTGGAGGTCCGAGTCCGAGTCCGGGTACCATAAATCTATAGAAGTCCGAGTCCTAAATCACGCGTGGGAGTCCAGGTCCGATTCTTTGGTAAAGACCAGAAAGACTCGGACCTGGACATCTATAATTCAACCCAATAAAAAATGTTTAAGTGCACTCGTACTAGCATTTAATATCGGCTTATCGTGTTTGTAAAATACTTATAGATGCTTTTTGCATCAATAATCATATCTCATTTTATATCGTATTTTCATTGAAAGTCTAACGAAGAAGAAAAAGTTTAAATATACGCTATGAAAATTAAAACTGTTAAATATTTATAAATTATTCAAGTACTTTGCAATTACACTAAGAAAACCTTGAATTTTATGATTATGCTACGCATTTATTTATCCATAAACTGAATAGTGTACACTTTTGGCTTAATTATTTCAACAAAGCTAAATGATGTCTTTAATATTTGATCATAAAATAGTATTTGTGGTATCATTTTTGATATTATCTTTAATTATCAATTATGTCTACACTTTTTACTCGAAATTAAAACACTATCCACGCGGACCAATACCGATACCAATTTTCGGAAATTTTTTATGTATTTTACTTAATAATTATAATATCATAGATAGCGTTACAAATTTATATTACTGTGATTTAGCGTTAATAGGAAATCGTCATCCGTGTCATTATTTCAAAAATTTGGCGAAAAACTATGGAGATTTATGCACATTCTGGTTGGGATCGAAACCAATTGTGGTTATAAGTGGAATAAATGTGGCCAAAGAGGCATTCAATAACGACGAAGTTTCCAACCGTTTCGGGCCTTCGTTGGAGAATCGCTATAACTCATCACTTTTTAATAATCAAAAAGCGTTTGGATTTATGGATATTCACGACGAGTTTAAATTGTTAAGAAAAGTTTCGCTCGAAATTTTGAGGTAAAGCCGAAAATTTATATATTAAAATTTAAGAAACAAGCCATTTAAATTTTTTACAGAAAATATTTATTGACAAATAATTTACCGGAATTAACAAAAGAAATTGTTGATGAATCGGTTAATTTAATTAAAACGAATGAGTTTGACAAATAGTTTGTGCCATTTAAATATATTGACTGTATATTTGTTCGCGCAATGATTGAAGCGATTTTCGGGCGTAAGATATACGCTGACGATACAAATATTGACCGGTTCTTAGTATATATACAAAGTTTTAATAACAATTTAATGAATTTATATATAACCGAATATTTACCAGTATTTAAACTTTTTTCTAACACTAAAAAAGATAAAGCCTTAACAGAGAAACATTTTCGATTATTTATTGATATGTGCGAAGAATCTTCACAAAAATCTCAAGCTTCAAAAACTAATAGAAATAATTTAATAAATTTGATTTTTGCTGCGAAGAATAATTATCGCAATAATAATGTGAAATCAAACGATTATTTAAGTGAATCTAATATATGTGCAAATCTAACTTTTTTGTTCCTCGGTATGTAATTCACAAAAAAATTTTGAATGTGAGAGAAAATATAAGAAAACATTTTGATTATTGTTATATGTTGTTTATACTAATATTTTTGTTATTTATTTTAAAGCCGCGACTGATACGAGTCATTATATGTTTAATTGGTTATTACTCTTCATAGCTTATTATCCAGAAATACAGCGAACAATGAGAGACGAAATTAACAAAACGATAAGTAATTGAGTCGCAAAAAATTAAAGAAATTCCTTTATTTACAATAATTTATAATAACAAATGCTGTCATAAATTAATTGACATAAGTTCTAGATTTCATAGTAAGAATAAGATTATTTAATTGATTACTTAATTAAAGGCAATAAAATCCCAAATATTGAGGATAAAGAAAAAATTGTAATTTTGTGAATGCGTTCATATGTGAAACATTGCGGTTTAGAGATGTCGCTCCATTCTCCATGATTCACAAAACATCTTGCGATACACAAATCGGTATAACGTTTCATTAATGAATATAAAACAATATTTACATATCACTATAATTTGAGAACGGATATTTTGTTAAATCTAAAATTCTAATAACAAAATTTTACCTAAAAATGTTTTAACAACAAAATATTTAAAAAAAATGCATTTTATTAACATGATTTCGAAAACCACTCCAATTTAACAAAATTATGATATTTCTAAACTTTTTTAAATTTATTGTTCCCACGGAAACACCTTTATAAATAAATTTATTCTATTTTGGAATTGAATTAAAATTTTTGTACTATTGATTAAAAATTAATTTGTTTAAAAAAACTGATTATTTGTAAGAAAAATTTTCACTGCCAATTTTTTATGCTTTGAAAAAACTTGTGATTTTTAAACTAGAATAATAATATAGTGTGTGGAGATTAGCTGAGGATAGATTCATAAAAAATATTGAAAAATTACTAATTATAAAGCAATTTAACTTTTATGTTTCAACAAAAGTCGATTTTTTCTAACAATATAACAACATAAACGTTAATTTGTATTATCAAAATATCCGTTCTCTAATTAAAATTATACTGTATAATAGGCTCGATATCAATACCAAAAGACACAGCAGTACTATTAAATCAGAATTCAATATTAAACGATAGCAGGTATTGGGAAAATCCTCATTTGTTTAATCCAAAACGATTTATTGATTCAAATAATCGATTCTTTACATCGAATATGCCAGCATTTATTCCATTCGGTATTGGAAAGCGTATGTGTATCGGAGATAAGTTTGCTATGAATGTGTTATTTTTGGTATTAACGAGATTTTTACAAATGACTGATGGATATCAGTTTATATTAGACGATAAACAGAATATCGATTTAGAAGGAAAACCATTTGAATTTTTTTTGATTCCTAAACCATATAAAGTAAAATTAATTAAGGAATAAATTTAATCAAATTTTATTATTTTTAATGTCTATGCTCTGTAATGTCATTATTAGAGCCTCAAAATAATAGCATTTATTACATATCAATTAGCGCTATAAATAGCTCTAAAAATTGACCAAAATATCATTAAAAATAGCATTTATTTTAAATAAGAATTTCTAATAAATCAATAAATAACTATTATTTAAAAAAGAAATTTGAAAATTTTATAAAATAAATTTTTAGTATATGAAATTTCCATTGATAATTTTTAAATAATTTTTATGTGGTTCGCAAAAATGATCAGATTTAAACGACAATTTTTCTATTTTTGGTAAAATTGCATTTAAATAAGCATTATAGCAATTATAGCAATAATGGCATTAATCATTAAAAATAGCAAAAATAGCAATAATAAATGGAGTTTAAACGACTCCGTTTTATGTGATTCGTACGCATACAAACATACAGAGTTATAGCTTATGAAATAAAAAAGTAGCAAATGCTATCATTTTGAGGCTCTAGTCATTATAATATAATAAAATGAAATTTGTAAAATTATTAATTGAATGATAAATAAATAATTAATGATCTATGATGGCTTCATAAAAGTGTTTTAATTATGATTATAACTTTTAAGTATTTAAATCTGCAATTTTAGTATTAATTTGTAATTTACATTTGTATTTCTTAGTCAACTATAACTGATTTCAATAACTATAGACAAGGGGTAAAATTTTCTTTGAGAATAATAGCAAAATTCTACTGTATTGTCCTAAATGTTATATCCATTTTATAGAATAATACATAAAAATTAGCAACTCTTCATTAGATTTTGGTGAAAATAGCATAAAATGCTAATTATTATAATATAACGAACAATAAAATTTAAATTGCAAAAATCTTTGAGAATCCTAGAAAATATTTGAAATTCTTTGAGAAAGTTTTTAAAAATTAGCTATTTTTCTCAAATAAAATTTTTTTAGAATAATAAAATTCTTTGACTTTCTTTGATCAAAGAATATTTACCCCATGGCTATAGATAACAAATGTTAATTTAATGTTAACTAAACTCTTAAAAAATAGATTGTTGATCAATCTATCAAATATCGGAGCTTCAAAGTACTTATAAATATTTGTAATTTTATATTATATTAACTATTTTAATTATGTGTTAATATACACAAAAGTAATTAAATTAATCCTATTTAAACAAAGCTCAAAAACATTTATGGCTTACAAACATTGAACATAATGTTGATTAATAATAAAAAAGTTCCATTATAAATAGTTTAAAGTCGTATTGAAAACCTAAAACATTTGACACGGAAACTATTATCGAAATAACATTGAGCTCGTGAGCAATCACTGTATGACGTAAAAATATATTTGTATTTTATTAGATAAAGATTTTATACCTTAAATATTTGGAACTTTTTTAATTTCAATACTCGCGAAAAAATCATGTTATTAACTGTCGAATTAATATATATATATATATATTAATATACATAATTTATTTTGTACTCAACTATTTGTATTTTTTCAGTGAATGAAAATGAGTTTAATAAATTTTAATGTTAATAAGCGCGAGATTTTACTTGTCAGATATTAAATATGTTTTTGTTACTAAACGTGCTAACAATGGGCCAGTTATATTATACAAAACCCCAATTTTTTGTGTCATAATTATATTTATACATACAGAGCGATTGATCTGTGAGTACCAAATATAGTGCAGTCGTTTGTAAAAACAGGTGTACAGTAAATTTCAATTTTAGTCCATAACTTGCGATTTGGGTTAATACCTTTAGAAAGGGTACATTGAATCAAATTGTGGTCACTTTCAACAAATGTTAAAAATACACTATATTTGATTGTGCACTGTATATTTTGTTTGAATAAACGACTGTAGCAAATGGGACTCACGGATCAATCGACTGTACAAATATTGTATTGAAATGCAATAAACGGTTATCTCACGTAAAACGCATTGTGTTTAGGAAACGATTTTTAAGTTGAAATCATTGTTTTCATTAAACGCATTCGCATCTCTGATTCGTTCATAGAAACATAAATCAGTTATTCATTTATTCATTAAGTTTAAGAGTTTAAGATTAAGGATTTAAGTTTAACTAAAATCAAAACATTTTTTTTATTCCCATAAAGAAATAATGATAAACAAATTCTGTATAAATGACTTCCAATAGAATCGACAATTAAACTTTTGTGGTATTTTTTGAAAATCGATTGAACGGAGAAATAGACTTATAGTCAAAATCATAAGCAATAAGCCATAAGATTCACTACTTTATGAGAAATGGAGATAAGAATTCTATAAAATAATATGTTGATACTATTGTATAGCCATATAATGATTATTAATTAAAATTAATTTTATAATTTTTTTCAAAGTAATTTATTGTCAAATTGTAATGACTGTTTTTAAAAATCACATCACTATCAATAATCAAAAACAATTATTCTTTACAATATATGGTATTATAAAACCTGTTTTAATATTCTTTTAACTTATATAAAAATGTCTAAAAAATAAAAAAATAAAATGAATGAACTAAAAACGTGACAAATAAAAATCGATTACATAGCGCTCAAAAAATGTTCGTGATTATCAATGATATGTTCTAAATCTTTAATATTTTTCTTTATATCAAATAATTTAACGAACGAACTTTCTTTAAAGGTTACCACAAATATCCAATCGGGCAGCAGTTTCATCAAATACTCGAGATGTGCTTTAGTATCGATTACGGAAATACTATTGCGATAACTATACCTAATTGTTTCAATAAGTTCGTCGTACGGCATCGGCATGTTATCGGTAATAAAATGCGCGTGAATTATACGAATAAATTCGGGCAAACGCTTAGTCATAAGTTTCTGTTCCTCGATATCTGGTTTTCGCGTCATTTCTTCCATAGATTTATTCTGTAGCGTTTGAAACTAAATAATAGAAACATATTTTCATTAATGATCAGTGTTATCAAGTTTTAAGTATTATTACTTTTTTTACAAAATCGGATGAAAGTCCCTTTAATATTCCTTTAGTTATTTTTGGTGATGTATTCCTTTTAATAGCGTCAATGTTCACAACGTTATTATCATCATCTCTGTCCTTAGAAATACTCAAAAAACTTTCAACTGATTCGCAATTAGATTTCGATGATTGTGGTGATTGTGATGATCGCAGTGATTGGCTGTCCGTCTGTTCAAAACTCAAACAATTGGTTGGATCGATGCGATGCGATGCCAACCATATAGCGATTTTGTCACACGTTTTCGCATCTTTTTTCTTACAATTTTGCTGATCTTTTCTTCGTGTATCCGACGATTCACTCGTCTGTTCGTGTTCTTCGATTAATTTCCGTTTCGGTGTGTTCAGCGAAATTTGCTTTTGTGGTTCCGAATCACTCGATACTGTTGTGTCCACACTTTTTTTAGTGCCATTTCTCTTCGAAACATCAATGCTATTTGCAGTTGTTTTCGATTTTGAAGACACAAAATAATCTGTGATTTTAAGCTGCATTACTTATATTGAAAAAAGTTTTAAAACTTATCAAAATTATTATATTATTGAGATTATAATAATGTTTGCTTATCGGCAAAAAAATACAGTAAAAGTGCGAATATATCAAAAAACGTGTGTTTCACTCAACAATTAAAGGGAATAAATAACGTTTACGACAACATCGCATTTTTATTAATACGTCCATACAAAACAATGCGATTATTTAAAGCGAATGCTGTTTATTTAAATACACATCATTTATTGTATTGAATACGTCACAACTAACTATGTTTCTGGAACCGAACCGTAAAACCAACCCGTCCCGAGCTGAACCTATAATAGCTGCCATAGTAATACATGCATCAGTACTTAAGCTTTAAAAATCGTTAGGAAAAAGGGTACAAAATCGTTTGAAAAATTTTTAAGTTTACTCACAAAAATTATTTATTAGACTTAAATTGTTATAAATTACAAAATTTCTTCACTAAATAATTTTTTAATTATTACAAAAAAATAGTTTTTTACTTGAAAAAAGTTATTTTTGATATAAAGTTAACCAAAATTCAGGTTTAGTTTTTACATATACATTAATTTTGCACAAAATATTAATTCAAATATGGATTTATCTTAATTAAATAATAAATTTTTGTCTAAATTTAGGATTAAATTTAAAAAATTATCAAATATGTGAAATCGTTAAAAATTTTTAAAATCGTTTGATTCGTTTAATTAAATTTCACTAATTTGGTTTTATTAGGACCTCTAATCTTATTTTAAATTGAAACATTTAATTAACGATTTTCAAAGTCTTAATCAGTACAATCGATAGTTGTAACTTTCGTTGTGAGCAGTGAATTAGGTCCATGGTGTCCCACGGTTTGTTGGTCTCATTTCGACTTTTCAGATTTCAGAGGGGGGTCTAAACTCTTCGGTTTTAATTGACAATTTTTTCGTGGTGTCCAACCTTTCGGATTTACATGGGGGTGTATACCCCACCCAGACTCTCCCCTTTGGGACACCCTGATACCCTAATTAGGACGAGAAAAAAATTAGAAAAAATTTTTTTTGGGAAAAAAATTTTGGTTCGAAGGCCAAAAAATTGACGTTCAAATTGAGATTTTCTGGATCTGACCACCCCTAGGGATTTCGAGTCTGAGTAACTATGGTATTAATATAAAAAAAATAAATATTTTGCGGTTAACTCTCCAAACATTAGTAATTAGCATTTCACTGCTTTCACTTTCTATCCGCTAATGATAGCCCTTATGAAACACATTCACTATAGATTTATACATGTATTACAGTCATGTTATATGCCATTTGTTTTTCCAATGATGTGCTTTTGAAAGCGCGAACGCATTTCTATGTCCAAATTAAATAAACAACAAATAATTTAAAAACGTTTTCATTATTAATTTAAATATTAAATTTAAAAACAAACGTTAGTTTAACTGATCACTAATAAAATGGTGACATCAAGTAATAAATCAGTGTTACCGCAAGACTTGTGTGTGTTTCGCAGACAACCCGAAGACTTATTGTCAGAAGTGATACCTGTTTGGCGATCGAAAGCACACGTTTCCGGCGATTCGACCGACAAATGGTCGAAACTGGACACTCGATTACAACAATTCTTCAAATGTTCTCAATTTCGTGACTATAAAAACAATTTGTCGAACTGTTTCGCGACTCGAAGTAATGATCGCGAGTTTTTGCGTCATTTGAAGGACACTCATATGAACGATGTATTGTATTGCGTTTACTGTTATCCAAAACTCGATCCAAATAATGACTATAAAAATTTAGACGAAGTAAAGCCATATAATCACGAATGTTTGGTGAAACACATGAAACAGTGTCACATGTCTCGCAAATACCAGTGCAATATGTGTCTGTACAGAGCGGTTACTGTCGATCACGTGAACATTCATCAGTCCATATATCATACGAACAATTACGGCATTAAAGCGAGTAATGGCCGCCGAGAGTGTAAAATAATTGAATGTAATTCCGACAATAATCCGATGCGAATTAGCGATTATTTCAATGAGTTTGTCGGTCGCGTGGCATTACGCGAGTTCTATCAGTGCGCGTTTTGCGAGTTCGCTAACAAACAACTCATTCCAGTCGTTGATCACTGCGTCGACAATCATCCCGATTATCCCATACTATTTCATTCACCGAAACGTGTGCGCACAACAACGGAGATCACGGTTGCCAGAGATGTAAGCAGTGAGGAAGACATTCAAGTGCTCGATCATAATGAACGTATGCCTTCCACGCCTTCCGCGAAGAAAATGCAAGACAATAGAGTGTCGTCGACATCACATCGCGAAAGATTACTGAACGCAAGTACGGAAAGATTGAGAGAATACAATAAACGAAAGGCTGAAAGAGATCGTGTGGTGAATCGCTTTAAATATGTTGGTTCTGTCGATCGCGACGGAACCAGAAATAAAAATAGTCTGCAAGACATTCGAAAGAACGCATCAAAAGGAAATACTCTTCAAAAATTACATCAACGGATTAAAGACAAAAAGGTTATTAGTGTTAATACGCGAAACATTAGACACAAAAATAGAAATAAGTTGGAGGAGAAGCGCGAAGTTCATAGAGATAGAAACAAATTAGTGGAGAGACGTTCGGGCAGCACATCTCGACCAATGAATCGTGTGGTGAATCATGTACTGAAGCATGTGGTGAATCGTGGAAAGTTTATGACCAGATATAGTGAAGGTTCGTCAGATGAGGATAAGCGTATGAGAAGAGCGAAATCATCTTCCGATGAAGAAAGACGTTCGAGAAGAGCTAAATCTTCGTCTGTCGAGGATAGACGTTCGAGAAGAACGAATTCTTCGTCTGACGAGGATAGACGTACCAGAAGAGCAAAATCTTCCGATTATGATAGACGTTCGAGACGAGCGAAATCTGAATCTGATGAATCCAGCTCTGAGTCGGAGGAGGAAAATGTGGTGAAAATATCGGATGAAAGTAACGATAGTGATGTAAAAACACGCAATTCTAGTCCTGAGTCTGAAACCGATCAATTTATATGCGTTTTCTGTAACCAAATCACATCTTTAAAAATTCGTTGCAAAAGCCATATGGAATCTCATTTCAGTGAATTGGGTGCACTTTTCCCTAATTATAACCGTTCAAAACGCGTGGATCAATGGATAAGAGTTTTTGCTGAGAAGCAAAACGAGTTGGCTTTGTATGACGACTGTAATACTCCAGGTTATGAAAGCCAGTATCGCTACCAATGCCCGATTTGCGTAAAATTAGCGCAAACTCGGAAGAAACAGGCGAAGAGTTTTCGCAATTTCTGTGAAGTCAAAAGACACTTCTGGACGCACATCGTTTGGTCTCCGGCGTCGTGTCGTGTTTGCGATCCACCCGTAGAGTTACCGAACTGTGATACGACAATTAACAAGCATTTGAATTCAGTGCATCATAATATGTTAATGAATTCTGATAGCGATGTGATTATCTCATTACTTGGCGATAAAATGCGAAACTCATATACTTATAGACAGCGAAAAGCAGTCGAGAATCACTTCATTAACGTTCATCACGACTCGGTTATGGATGAGTTTATTAATAAACAATTGGATGGTATAATTGCTACGCGTGAAAGAAATTTGCGTATATTAAACAATTTTCCCGAAAATTTACCATCGGTTTCGTTATTACGTTTGCCTGATATTGACTACAATAACGAGAATTGTGTGAAAAAATATTTGGAAGCGGTTAAGGTTTGCGAATCTCGCGTCAATTTATTGATTCGAGAGAAAAGATGGAGTGAATCGAGTTCTGATGACGATGTTATTAGCATTGATGAAGAAAGAAGGAAAATACTCGATAAGAAGCGATCAGTAGACGAAATGATAGCACTTATGAACTCATTAACTATCGAAAAACCAGTCGGTTGTTGTCGATGTAAGCGTGCGTTTGGGGATCTGTTGGATCATAATAAGAAATACCATCCGGGAAAGGCTATGATGGCTATCCATAAGACATACATCGCATGATTTACAAGTTGAGTTTTATGAGTTATGGTTTAATTAACCTTTAAAATTGTAATTAATATGTAAAATTAAAGTAAAAAATATCAATTCCTTAAAGGTTTCAGTATTTTTTTCTGCATGTGCTGTATTTCGAAATACTCCTCACGTTCACAATTAATAGTTAAATATACTCAAACTAATTTTGGTCAAACGTGAATGCTTTATATATATTGATTAAAATATATTTTTTCAAATATAATGATAATAACGATTAATGGCAACAAAATATATTAATAATTGAATTTAAATGTAAAATTACTATACATGTACCGGTATTGAGTATTAATGTAAAAATTCTTGTTTCTTAAATTAAAAAAAATTATTTAAAAAAATCTCAATTTATTTCACTGGAGGATAAGTAAATCATTTCCGAGTCTTCGGCATTTCGAGATCGAAAGATGAATTTTCTGTTGCGTATAAAATAGAAGCTAACGAGTGATAAAACAATTACTGTTACAAATATGGACGCAATAGTCACTGTGGCGCTGAAATTATTGTCGGATGCGGTCAACGATGATGACTCTAATGGCGAAGAGATCGTTGTTTTTGGCAAATTATTTTGTCTTTGTTCCGTTAATGAAGAATTTATGACAGGATTTAAATCAATAGAATTATAAATTATACTCTTATTTAATGAAGAATTCATAGTGGATTCCGTGATTGGTGTCTGTTTTAAAGTCGGTGCTGTTGTTTGAATGGTTTCCGCAATTAATGTCTGAGATCTAGTTTCTGTATTTTGATTTGTTTTTGGCTGATTTGTTGTTAGCAAATAATACTTGAAACGATTCGAATTATTAATTTGTGTTGTCAATGAAAGAGGCTTTATAGTAGTGGTAGTGGTAGTAGATGTTGCTGTTGTTGTTTTATTTCCTTTAATTAAGTTAATTTTGACAGTTGAGGCTATAGTTTTCGTTGCTGTGTTAACGGAAAAAACAGTTCTCTCACTGATGTTATTAACACTTGTTAGAGTTGTTATGGTTGTCATGTTGTCAGTGATCGCGTGTGTTTGCTTAGCAGTAGTTTGGGTCACATTCGCTAATTTACTGTTAACACGCGTGGAAGCGGTTGACGACTCATATCCTGGTTGTTGTTTGCTTGAATTAGTGGTTTGTGGCCATACATTTGAAACGTTCGTGGTTTGCGACGAGTTTGGATCAACTCTAGTAGAGTTGTCTATTATGTCAGAAATTACTCTTCTCTGTTCTGTCATTGGCTTTATAGTCGTTGAAGGTTTAATAGTGACTGTTATTGTGTCTATTGGTAGCAATTTATTGGTGATAGCAGTTGATTGGTGTTTCATTGTAGTTGTTTCACTGTTATCAGACGTCGAATTCAAGTTTACAGTTTGTATTTTTGTAGTTGTGGTTGAATTAGTGACGTTAATGTTAGTTATGCTTACATCTGACAAATCAGATACAGCATCATTTGAGATACTATTGAATGTTGTGGCAAAAGAATCATCAAAAGTATCGTTAGTATCGCCATAATCTTGTTGATTACCCACTTGTGATTGCGGTGTCGGTATTGCCAACCAGTGCTGCATATCTGTATTATTCGTATAGCAGTCATTAAACGGTTTTAAACCAATGTCATCAATAGCTGTGTCTCCAACATAACCAGAACCTCTAACACCTTCTAACACAACCTGAAACGGTTCAGTTATATGCTCTATCGGAACAGTTCCTCTCAACCAATTGTCCCCCAAATCGCCAAAAACACTCCAAACAGGTTCTAACTCTGAGAATAGTTGTGATTCCTTTTTGATGTAAATTTTTAGATGTCCAGTGGTTTTGCCGTACATATGGTACCAAAAAACAAAACAAGAATTACTGTGTTTCGGTTCATAAACTGGTGAAAACAGTCGCGCGGTATCATTAGGTTTTCGAGGCGAAGACGTTTCTATATATAAATAATAACCGGCTTTTTGTGAGCCTAAAGTATGATCAAATGAGGGCCCAGTATTCACAGAACCAGACGGCGTAGAAAACTGATGCCGTAACCAATCAAACTCGTCGTCGTGATCCTGAAGCCAACCGCATATATTCGTTTCGAAATCGCAAGACAGCGATGGATTTAGATTCTCGATCGTACACGTGGGTAACACCAACTGGTAGTTCGAGGCAATGAATTTTCCCGTGTTTTCAGGTATCCATTGACTGCCATCGCAGTATAGACGATAGTTTTTTGTGGGCACGTTTAGCACAAACCCGAGTTCGCACGAAAACTCGAGCACACTTTGGCGAAACAGTTCCGCTATCTTTACCGGCGGCGGAAGAAAGATTTTTTTGCATCCACGAGTGACGCAAATGGGCAGCGGATTATTCCACTTTCCGCGAACGCATGTACTGATTCTACTACCCATTAATTCGTAGCCTTTGTTACACTGAAATCTGGCCACTCGTCCGCGCGAACGTATATTTATCCAACCATTGTTGAGCGAGTTATCTATTGGCGCACAGTTCGCACGCTGTCTCCCCATCGGTGCTGATATTGGGTCTAATCTTTCTTCATCAGACCGTAAAAGATTGATAGCTTGAATTAACGTTACCAGTAATAAGATTAGAAAATCGATTAATACGCTTCTTTTCATTTTCAATTAGCGTTTCAGTCAAACTTTTTGCTTTGCGTTTAGTTTGTGTTAGAAAAGTTTAGTTTTTAATCCTTACCATAGTTTTTCGAATAGAAATTAATTTTTTGATGATCATTAATACACAACTAATAGAAAAGTGAACGCTATTAAAACGGGAGTGTGATTACTGTTCTGCGTTTCTACTACGAGGAAAAGGATGTCCTGCTATAGATTATTACACTAGGATTTGGTCCTAACATTATTGCAGTATTTGCTTGTGTTTCAGTTTATTAGCCTTCGGTGTACTGGAGTTTTTAGATTTTAATCGCGAGTGGGTTTACATTTTTGTGAATGTACGCACTGATATACACAATATATGCATGTGACGACGAATTGTTGGGTTGAAAGGGAAAACAGAAGCTCATTTTTCCAGTGAATTGTTTGTTTCGATATGTGGTGGTATAGAGTGTATGCGTGTGTGTGTGTGTATTGATGGTCAATAATGAACTGATAAGAACGAACACACTATTAATAACATAGTGTTTGAGTGACAGTATTGTGGAAAACGTTTTGACTCATGATGTGATTTGACTTTTCGTAGATTCAATAAGATAAAACTTTAATAATAGCATTTTAAACATTAGGAAATATATTGGCTTTGCATCGAAAACTTTTGTTAAAACAAAAACGCGTTTTATCTTGTTTTGTTAATCTCTCAAAATGTAAGCTTCAAATTAAATGTTTAATCGTTTGATAAATATTCAAATGAAGGACAAAGTCAGGGACAAAACGAGACAATATGATTAAACCGTAATTATTTTGAATTAATTTTGAAACAAAATTTAAAAAAAACAAAAATCTTTTACTCAGTTAAACAAAACTAAAAAAGAGACTGCAGTTTTATTTATACGGTTGAAAACTATTTTGTAACGATGTTGCATAAACAAACGATTTATAATAAGAGTGTAAGAAAAGATTAAACAACAAAAAGAAACTAATAAAACAAATATCTTAATTGAATAAACTTCTATCGCTATTCATTCACGAAACATTCGCGCATTTCTTTCGCTAAGCCTTAGGTAATAGCTATTATAATAATAATAAAGAAGTGGTATTGTTTATAAGTGAAACTAAACCTGTTTAAACGAAGCATTGAACTTCGGTTATGAATAGTGCGCTGTTCGGTGCATAACTTGAACACGATTTACGGGTAGTTAATGCAAAACGACGACAGGTGTGTGTTTCATCTAAACAGGTGTTTGCCTACAGTCGCAGCACTTTGTGCGTGCATCTCATTGTTTCGTAATACAGAAAAATCATCGGTAATAAAATTAGCTATAGTATCAGTTTTTGTTGTTTTCTTGTTAAACAAAATTTTATTAAAAGTTGCTATTATATAATAAAAGTAGTGTGACTACATTTTCTAACTTATTTGGGCTTTAATTTTCTTTTTTGGCAAACAAACTTTTCCCACTTTATAAACAAAAGTTTAGCGAAAAACTATAAAAGTTCTAGAATAAACTAACATAAGTTAATAATACAGAGTTTAACCGTTTTTTTAATAGCAAAACTGATAGTTTGTTGAATGAAAATCTATTATTATTATTATTATTATTTTCAAAAAATTTTATTTTAATGTTACAAATAAAAAAATTATTACTTTAATGCAACTGTGGGTTCTTTTAGCTGTGCTTTTTATTTGAGAAAAATCGATTTCCTTTATAAGATCTCCGCATCAGTTTGATTAGCTTTTCTCGCTTATTATTTCCTATTGATATATAGCTTTCAATATATTAACAGAGATGTCTAAATTTTCGTTACAAAAATGAAAAAAAAAACCATAATAAAACAGAAAATGATATATGATTGTGACAAAAAACAGAAAATAATTTCGGAGACAAATCACTAGGAATAGTCGATTCCCGCAATGCCTTCAAATTTTGTTCCCCATATATCGCTAACACTGACATCACACGCATATACTATTATTGGCTCACACGCCGATATAATGGTCGATGAAAGGCGTGCACCAAAATCTGTTAAGATGTGTACATTACGAATATATGCGGCATTGACTGTACCAAAAGCATTACAGTAGTGCTGCAGCAGCTTTTATCTTCCCATTTCTTGTTTTCATATTTCACTTTTTTCTGTATACAAAAAATTTTTGTCGTGTTTATGAATAGTTTGAGTTGAGAGCGAAAAAAACAAATATTTTGAAACGTGTTGTCGTCTGTTGTTTGTAAGAGAGAGACAGAAAGAGAGTAAAGTTGAAGTGAGTGTGTGTAAGCATCTCTTCAAATAAAAGAGAGCAACGCATCAGTACTGTACTGTATATTTTATTAATAGATAAGTGTTTGTACTGTATATGTGATACATATAAAAATCTCGGTGTGTGTCTGTATTATACTGTGTATGTGTGAGAATCCTCGAAGCATTAAGAAAAAAAAGTTATCTTTATTTCTGTGTGTCTCTTCTCTATCGCTATTTCTTTCGTTATCAAATCTGCTCTTTTATATAAATATTTGTATTAATATTTGTATCGTAAATATCTCCTTGAAATTGACAATCAAATTTGACGACAAATTTATACATCGAGAGAGAGACGACTGCTATTGTGTTGTATGAATTGAGAAAAAAATTTATTCAACATTTATTTTGTTGGGTTGTTGTTAAATACGTTTACCATTTAAAGGAAAAGCGTATCAATCCTTGAAATTATTCGTAAATCGCAACAAACACTTTTCACAATCACTATAAATACCGTAAATATTTAATTACTGAAAAAAATTTTCTTTTACTGCCAATGCGTGATACTTTTATTTTAAAATATGCGTACATTTAAATTCATTAATAGCGTGCAAATGCGCATCTCTTGAGGTAAACTAAATCGTTTTCGCGTGACTTCTTCCCTCATCAACCCATTCAAATGGAGTGCAGTATACCCGCGAGCGGCACCGCATACGTCACCAGCAGACCAGCGCCTATGTCTAAGCCCACCATCAATAAAGATGGTCCTCCGAAGTCGCTGCTTCACGTGAATTTCGACACCGAAAAGGGCGAACTGACCGATCGTAAGAAGAAATACCTGACCGCCAAGTATGGCAAGCATCAGATGGAACTGATTAAGAAGCGTTTACGTGTCGAAATGTGGATGTATGAGCAGTTACAGAGTCTCTACAAATGTTCCGTGAGTTGTTTTCACGAGTTTTTTGTGTGGTTATCTCTTCATCGAAATGTTTTTTTTTGCATTTAGTCATTTAAAAGTTTTTTTATAAAGGAAACGTTTTGTACTGTTGTTTGTATCGATTAATTTGAAGTTAATTTGTTTTAGTGCAGATTAAATTGGTTTTTTTTTCATTTGTTTGGAATTTGTTAGAAAATTGTTAAGTTTTGATGGATTAGTAATTAAATTTTATAGTATATTTTAAAATTAGAGCGTTGAACAAACTATTTTTTACTAGAAAAATATTTTAGTTTTATGGCCACTAATAAATTATTAAATATAGCTTCGTTTTCCTAAGAAATACTGAATTTATTAAAATATTTTTAATATAAAGTTTTCTCATGCTATAATCTACTCATTTCTGTATACCATATTTAATAGGATAAAAGCGAAATAAAAATTTGTCAAATAAGAAAAACATTTTTTTCAACATTTTATTTCCAAAAACTTTTAAATGCCAAATTTAATGCTACTTTTATAATGATAATAATAGTTATTTTTATACGTCATCGCAATTGAAGTTTTTTCCTTACCCTTTAGGACGACTCTAATGACATCGAGATAGACTTGGATGAGTTACTAGACCTCGACGATGAGTTGAATAGAAAAGATTGGTTAAGGGTATGTCATTGTCATTGCTTTAGATTCTATTCCTCTCGTTATTATTATTTTTTATTACTGGTTGGAAATTAAATTAGCAATACTATTATTAACAGCAAAAAACTTGTTTCTTTTCTATCACTCGCCTCACTGTATGCGTCTCTCTCTTATTCTTTCTTTTGTTGCAGAAAAAATTAACTGATGCCAAACAATCCAAAGATACAGTAGAAAGTTTTATCCTTGAACTGCTCGAAAAGGCTAAAACACTGTGAATCATCGGCACACACACCACATGCACCACTCGCTCGCTCCACACACTCAGTCAAAACCTCTTCTTCTTTTATTTTATTTCAAGACAAGACACACACAACTAATATACAGTACACAACACACACAACTACTACACACAATTTTTTTTATTATTTTAGTGAACTTTACAAAAATGTTGTTCTTTGTGTTAATATTTAAAGGGAAAAAAACGCATTACACGAAAGACGACACACGGTTAGAAACATTTCTAATATTAGGAAGTTTATGTAACACAATAAATAGTACAGTAAACTTTGTTTGTTTTGTTTGATTGTTTTTTTAGTGGTTTGATAATATAGACAGCATAAAGTCACCAAAGTGTGAATTTTTAATTAAAAAATGTTTTTATATAATGATAGGTTAATTAATATAAAACAATATGATTCATTTTTTTAATAAAAAAATGTTGATTGCGATATTATTGTAGTGCTTTACGCTTTGAATAATAATCATTCATTAATTCAATTTTGTTAAAAAGCACGCGTGAAGTTTCTTTGTAACCGTAAACAAATGACGAATTTTATAAAAAAAAATAATGCAATCATAGGTACCCTTGTATTGTATGTATTTGTAAAAATGGTAATAATAAACGAGGTCTTGATTTAATTAAGCAGTGCTGAAATAAAGATGTATTACTTAATCAGGTTGTTATTGTTAGTGCGAAACAGAACTTGTACTGTAATGGACCAGTTTTCAAATCGAAACAATGAGTCCGGTTTTTTGCAGTGACAATTAAATATATGGTTTACAATGATTTTGATTTTTTTAAATAGCAAAATGTGTTCTGATGATCTCAAAACAAGAGTTCGATTTTTGTTTCATTTGCCAAACATTTGGAAATAACAAAAACAATGTTTTCATGTAATTTCGTAAATGCATTTAAATTTTGAAATGTTAGCAAATATGCAAATATAAAATTATGCATAGCGTTACTCAACGCAACGATCTCTCCGTCAGAGACCCTAAGGTGTCAGAACCATTAACAAACATTTAATTTTGAACGTTTACAGCACTGATTTCATTTGTACATTTGTTACACTACACACTGACTTGATTTTTGTATAATTATAGCGAACATTTTTTTATTACATTTAGGTATAAACTAACGATGTTTTAATTGTAAAAATTAAATGCAGACATAAATCTTTTTGGGAACTTTAATAATAAAATTGGAAAATTATGTATTTCTAATTTATTAATTAATTTAAAATTATCTGTATTTATACTAAATAATTGTTTATAATTTGATTGTAATAATGCGATGCGTACGATGAACATAATAAATTTACGGATGATGTCAAATACTTATTATATAATATTATTTTTAGAATTTCAGCTGAAGTACATGTAATGAAAATTGTTGGATGCGTTAATAAAATGTGACTCATGTTAATGTCTGTAAATGAATTGTCTGGGATTTTTGCCAAATACAACATTCATTCCGGAAAAATAAATGTTTTATTGTAAACTGTTTAAAATTGAAATATTGTCAATTTAATTGAATGGTCAAACTCTAATGAACTCAATTTAATAAAACAAAAAAATCTAAATTTAAGTGTGAAACCGATTATGAAACACATGTTTTTAATGTCACAAGATTTAACAATACGTCAATCGTTTGCACAAAATACAGGATTTAATTGAAGGCAACACTCTTTTTCAATACTATTAAAATTCGCGGTTCAATTGTTCAATGTGTTAATTTGTAGCGAATAAAGTGTTCTTGGAGTATGGAATGCACGGTTGAAATCTTATAAATTTATTTTGAAAATTATAAAACAACTTTCGAAGTTGAAGTTAAGCTGATTTTTATATAAATTAAAAAATTAATGTGGATTTTCTTAGATACCAATTCCAATGATAGTCATAAATTCGATAAAAATTTAATTTGATATTGAAATGATTTAATGAAATATAAAACCAATACTGCGATTATCTAAATTAATTTTAATATATTATACATGGGTTTTATAATTAAAATATTCGTATCATACCTGATAAAATCGAAAATAATTTATAATGAATAATTTCCAACAATGAAAGCCAACTTTTTTCTTGCCATTTCTTTCAATTAATGATAAAAGCTATCATAAAAGTTTATGAATTAATTATTAGACACAATAAATTCGGTACCAAATAATAAATTCAGTAAGAAAATAAGAAAATAAGAAAATAAGAAAATTTTTGAAACTCAGGATAAATATGGATAATCCGACAACAAATGAGGTAAATGGATCTGAATATAAACACCAGTCTAACGTTTATTAATTGAAAAAGAAATCTAAAGATATCATATATTTCAGGAATTTTCAGGAGTAAAATCAGTAAAATTCAGGATTTTCAGGAATATAAAATAGGGCTCTAAGTGCTCAGTTTTGTATAATTTGTTCACATATTCTATAGTATGAATTGTATCTATTCTTCTATAAGAAAAAGATTTTCCTGAATATATCGTTTCTCAATAATTATACGTTTACTTTAACTGTGCGTATGCTTTCTCTATTAACATAAAATATAATTATCAAAGCATTCATATAATTAATTCAGGATTATTTAATTCATTAGCGTGGGATTACTATGGAAAATATGTGCACAAAATTCAAACAAAAATAATTTTGTTGGTATACACCCAAAAAATGTGGTCGAAATTTTTGTTTTTAAAACGGCGATATTCAGTCTTATTATAAGGTTCTCGAAGATCTAGAGAGTACTGACACCCACTGGGAATCGATGGCCTTTAGTCCACTCACCCACAGAGTGTACATTATTAAGGCAATTACTGTCAAAAGTTTGTTTGAGAACTTAGCGGGTGAGCAATACGTGAATTTTCGATTGTTTAATATATATGTACTATTCATGTGCAATACAATTATAACCCTGACTACAAATGTCATTTACTGACAGATTCTTGTCTCTGTTCTGTCTATTAAATACTTGGAATAAATTACTTTGCAATATATACCTTAAAACTATTTTTTATGTTGACTTTAAATTTACGCTTTGGCACTGATATTGAGTTTAGATATTTATATGACCTATTCGTCTCTAAATATACGGATGCGGCACTATTTAGAAGGTAAAGCAAAATAACAGCGAACATTATAACAGCGTAAACGAATACCAGTTGAATAATTAAATCCATTTTACCGTAAATTAATGGAAATAATATCATCGTTATTATAAATATTAGTATTATATTAAAGCAGAATAAAAACATTGACCAATAGTTTCGGTCGTAGTCATTGATCTCGCAATATATCGAATTAAGCGAATGAATGAAATATTTGATTCTATTGTTATGAAAGTTATGCGCTGTTTCACAGAAGTGTTTTAATTCATCGTTTATAATTTTTAACCTTAACCTTAAGTAATTGCAAACAATGTTGAAATAAATTATTTGCGTTAATACTATATTTATGGTGTAATAACCACTTATCGAAAATATTATACTCCACGGTAATGTAAAAATAAAGATTTCTACTGTCGAACAGTTTAACGCTAATGGAACGAACGAAAGGAAAAACCACGGAATAACGAACGAAGGAATATATTTCAATATTAGGAACAGAACTTTTGTTTTCTTTATTAATTTATTCGTTTTATTGCTGTCCGTGAGACCTATACTTCGCGGCGAAACTAATCCCCTCATCATTTCGAATACTACCATATATGACGGCCTTAAACCTTTCAAGTAATTATTAAAATTAATTATTTGTGAAATTATTGCCATATGTAGTCCAGCGATAATGATTAGATTTGCGTGAATCCGTATGTGAAGAAAATAAGTAAAGTCTCCCATAATTATAAAAGTGTGACTATTTGTTTGTTTGGACACAAATGAGATGCAACTCCTTATCGCTATTGTACTGAGAGTCATGAAAATGAGAAATGGGTTACAAAAACGACTTCGAGGTTTAGCGCCATATTTAAACAAAGATAATCCATTTCCGTATAAGTGACTTCCAGCTGAATCTATTTTCGAAATTGAATCCAAAAATTGCTTGGTATTGATATATTGATTCTCACTAATAATTTTCATGTCACCAAATGGTGTTTACGTAATATTTTCACAATTCTAATATTTATACGATTTTGTAATATTTTTAGATTTTCTTTAGAATGAAAGTTAGTAAAGTTAAATAAATTAGTTATTTAAAGGTTTGTGGTTATGGTTATAATAATATACAAGTGTTTTAAATAAGACGAGAAATAATTCTTAGAATGAAAACTGTCTTAATTTTTTTAAAAATAAATTTGTTTTATTGCTAAATACTTTATAATGATTTTTAGCGAATACACAAGTAGTTTTAAGTTTCGAATGTTAATTATCTTAACTGTATACGATAGCAATTAAATATGCGTCAATTATAATTTTTGAAATAATCTCTTATGCAATGCATTTCCAGAATTTTTTATACAATGATTTTTCGTGTTTTTTTATTGCTGGTGTTGTTGAGTTTAAAACTGTGATCTTATATAATTAGCCTTGTAGTCATAAATAGATCTGAAAAAATAAAATAGAAAAGCAATTTATATTAAACAAAAATAATAGCATTTTGCTGTTTACTTTAAAATTGCATATTCGGCTTCATTATTAAAATATACAAATTATATTGAATTTACTGTCATTTATAAACAGTTTTTTTAGAAAACATTTTAATATCAGTAGAAAATATTAGCATGAAAATAAGTTTTTAAGTTGAATTTATATTTATAAAATAACATTATTTTTCATATTTATACACTTATTTCGAGCTGAACTTAAGTTTGCACACTTGATGGGCAGGTACTAAACTAATTACTAAACTCTGGAAACAAAAAATATAGTTCTGAAAGAAAAATAGTAGTTTGTATGCTTTAAACCTGAATTAATCCACATATGAGAAACAGTACATTTGTTATTCTTAAGCACATTTTTCTTTATATTATTGTTTAAATAAGTTGAGTGGATATTAAATATAAGATTTTGACGTCAACGTGTTTTGTTTTTCATAATATTTATTTTATATTGAATTTAATATACACAACACAAGTTCTGAAGTAAAAGATTAAGGTTTCATGGGCTCCTTTTAAGAGTAAGAGAGCATAAACCTATTAAAGTTATTGCCTATGAATCCTCTGAATCCTATCCTTGGAATCTTAATTTTAATTTTATATATAATAATTCGAAAATTTTGATTGTTTTAAATAATATTCTAAAATCTTTTATAAATCTTAATTTAGAGAATATTATTTATTTCTGTATTTTCTTTTTAAAATAAAAAATTTCGGCCCTTATATTTTTGTAACAAGTTTTTGCATTGTCCCTTACAGTACAAGTCCAAATCTTATAAAGTAGACTTGTACGTAAATCATAAGAATTTTCAGAACCCGACCCGACCCGAACCCGACATGATTGTATCCGAACCCGACCCGAACCCGAAACCCGAAATTATATTTCTGGTTTATAATGCAAATTTTAACAAATTTTCAAATATTTATAACTAAAAACTTAATAAATTAAAATTTGAAGTAGTAATAGAACTTGTAATTATCATTTAGTTTATAAATTAAGTTTTATTTTTGATAATTGAATGTTTTTTATAACTGTTTCAAGAAAAGTCGAGTTAGCTATAAAAATTTTAAAACCCGACCTCAACCCGACAGGATTGAACCCGACCCGACCCGAACCCGACATTTCGGGTACCCGATTACAAGTCTAATTACTATCTATCGTCTCTGTATATGAAGATTAAATTTGATTGTGTAGACTAATGATTGAATTATTGCCATTTAGATTTGAGTAAAATTCTTGTTTTCGGATGAAATCAATATTAATAATAAATCGTTAATCTATTAAATCAAATCTAAAATTTGATTTCGAAATTTTTATATTTGCTTTTAACGCGTTTGATTGGATTATTTCGTAGCATTGCATTTAAACCAAACCACACCTAAACAGTATTAAATTACCAAAAAATGGCAAATTTAATACTCCATACAGTGTTGTCAATAATAATAGTAAGCATTAGCTGTAAAAAGTTATCCGAACAGTTGACAACTACTGAAAACGATAACAGCGATGATGAGACCACTACAACATCCACTGAACACTCTTCTCCGTTAACCACGGAAGACGAGGAATCAATAACGACAACGACAACTTCACCGATAACTGAAGCAGTGACTAGTGATGAAGACGAAACAACTTCAACGACAATTACAACAGAAACAGTGACAGTGGAAGAAACTAGAGGTTAGCAATAGTGAGTAAACCAAACTTAAAGGTTATCGTTTGACCCGAAGTTTTAATTTTAATTTTTTCCGCTATTTTTTTGCGGTATTGTTTCAGATATAAAAGTTAGTCAAACAATAGATAGTATTATCACAACTACTGAAAAGTCGGAAGAAACAACAGCGACGACTACTACTGACATTGAATTCGTTACAACGACTATAAGCCTAAAAAAATATTTGAATAATAGAGATCGAAATAATCGTAAAGAAATATCAAACGAAAGACGAAGAGATAAATTTGTGACGAACTGTAAAACAAACTTATGCGATACCGATGAGGTCGACAAAATTGAAGGTAAAATTAGTATGAAAGTTGAATTATTTATAGAGGATTTCTTTTACTTAAGATCACATTTGTTTTAATTCCCATTGCTTTTGTTGGTCTGATAATTGTGTGATAAATATTTTTCCTTGAATTTCATTGATTAGTAAAGAAAGGATATTCCATAGGTTATATCAGTGATTGTTACGTCAAAAAAGATTTTACCACTGATATTGTAATTTTCAGTGAATTTGACTGCGAATATAAAAGTTCACGTGAAACTTACTGGATTTAAAAAATACGTTTCAAATTTAATTTGCATTATATTTTGTTGTTGAATCAGATTTCGATTCAAATAAATTTTAATACACTAAACACTTGTTCATTAATTATTTGATTTATTACGTTACATAAAAGGAAAATTAATAAAAGCAAACCTGAATTTTTTATCGCTTTTTTAAATTCAATTGTGATAAGTATAGTTGCGATATCTCTAAACGGATAACACTATTATAACTTTATAGACCACACCTGCCATGTTATTGACTTATCGCTTCAGTTTATAAAGCGAAGAGCTATTATACTGATTTAGCTGTGGTTTAATTTTGTTTTCATTCGGTCACACATTAATAGTAAAACTTTTTTTAAAATGTCGACAAAAATAATTTTAGTTAGTTTACTAATCGTCGTAATTATAACAAACACAAACTGTCAGACATGCTCCACAGCGTATAACATGGACTATATATATCTAGCGCTTCAATGGTCTGCAGGTTTCTGTCACACAACTTCGTGTGTTGCGCATACCGACGCGTTTGGTATACACGGCGCGTGGCCTCAGTATAACAACGGTTCCTGGCCTGAGGGCTGTTGTTTCGAGAGTGAGTTTGTAGTCAGTAAACTGGACCCAATCAGAGACAAACTTCTTGTTAATTGGAAAAGTCTGTCCAGCAGTAGTTCGGACTCATTTTGGGAACACGAGTGGACAAAACACGGCACGTGTGCGATGAATAGTCCACTACTAAAAGGAGAGCTTAACTATTTTAAGAATACACTGGCAGTGTTTGACACGATTCACTTGGAAAAGTGGCTCAAAGCGGCCAGTATTGTACCATCAAATACTGTCACTTACACTGCTAGCAAATTCCATTCGGCTATCGTTAGTGGTTTGGGTCATAAGGTTCAGTTGGTTTGCCTCACAAGTAAAGTCAACTCAGCTCCTGTTTTGGCTCAGGTTTCGGTTTGCTTGGATAAAACTACTCTCAAACCGTTTGATTGTACTATTGCTGACCAAAATTGTGGCACCGGTTCTATCGCGTACATTACGTCATAGTTATTAAAACTAACTAAAAATTTTAATTAAATGTTAAAAATAAAAAACGCGTAAACTATTGACTTGTTTGGCTATTCTTTGTTAGTTATCCGTTAAATTCAAAATTTTTATATTGTAGAAAGAGGTTCATAGAGTTATTATTTAAATAAAAATAGCATAAACTAATTATCAGTTTAGAGTTTGATTAATATTTTCAAATAAAATTCTCCGCAGAGTGTCTCGACATTTGCACATTAAGCTGGAGTCACGTGAAACTGCGTTATGCTATCGAAGAAGGCGTGGAACGAGACATAAGCGGTCTTCTGATGGAAGACACCCGAAGACGGAGAGCGAAAGAAAGCGTTAATCTAAAGCGCAAACGACTTAAACAGGAAAGAGATTTAGAGGACAAAACGGAGTCACGTCAGACGAAACTATCGAAAGCGGTTAACATATTGAAGCCGATGAATAAATTCGCTAAAATGACGAATATAAAGCCGTTAAGCGATTTCGATTTGACTAATTTGCCGGATATGTTACACTTAGGATAGAAATGATTGCGCAATCATTTGGTTTTTAAATAAATAGAAATTTTTTCGAGTTTTTTAATGCGATTTGTTATGTTAATGTTAGTTAGTATTTGTTTACATATTTATTATTTTATGAACGAATATCGAAATCGTAAATCGATATGTGATTTGTTTATAAACTTACATAAAATATACGGATTACTATATATCAAACGTACAGTTAAAGTAATATTAAGTGATTATATAAAAAAATAAGTAAAAAAATGAGAATATAATTTAATCGGTAAAACACTAATAAACAGTATTTTCGCTTTTACTTAGCTTTTCTCAAAAATAGATATTTCACAACATGCGCGCACTTCCAGTAAATCTAATACGGTATTAAAACAAACGCTAATTAAAACAACGTGTAAGAAAAATATAATATGAATATTCAAACAATTATAACATCGGTTTAGAAAAAAATACGAAAATAATTTACTTAACTATTATTATTAGTATTGTCATTACCATTACTAACAGCACCAACACTGCCACCACTACTGGCAACACCAACAGCGCTCAAACTGGTATTCCCTTTCACTAACGCGTGCATACGTTCAATCGCGGGAAAGTGTCTAATATTATACGGAAGCGATTCGATGGTACGTATCACGTGGTCAACGATATCGTCCAACGCTTTAATCTCTTGCGTGGCTTTTAGGTCGTTGTCGCGCCATATCTTGTGATTCCTGTGATACTTGGCGTTCAACGCGTCCAACATTTGTTCGTAATCGCACTTTTGTTTCGCCCATAATGTCCTATCTTTGGCTAAACTGTTCTCCGCTTCCCTTAACGATTCCACATACACATCCCTCTCTAATGCGGAGAACTCTGCGATCTCTTTCGCCTCTTTTAACTCCAACTCGTATTCCGCTATTTTTCGTTCCAACGATTTGAGCCTTTCTTGCAGTAGTTTTTCTTTGGCGGTCATAGTGATCGGTGCGATCGGTATTGACGTTATCGGCAGTGTTTGAACGTTTGAAAACATAGGAAAATAAATGGTTACGTTTTTGACTGACAACTGTTTTTGGCGTACTTTTTACAAATAAATTTGTAATTCACTGTTATGTGTACAAAATTATATATAAAATAGTACCAAAAACACGTCGACCAATAGATGTCGCAACAGTGTTTTGGTTGACCATTGAATTCTTGGTTATACTGTTGAGTAGTAAATGAATTTCTATGTCAACATATGTATTGCTATGAGAATAATGATTTTTACGTAAAAACCCAAAACTTTCTAATAAAAAGCATTTATTGTTTTGGCAGTATTCATCATTTTAATGTAAGGCTTACAATATCACTAAAACATATTTTTAGTGTTAATTGTAATTATTGTTGTAAATTTAAAAGTTTAAATGTTTTAAGTTCAGAGTTAATCAGCAGATGTCTCTACTTAAGGGTGGCTGCACTTACTAGTATACAGTTGTTGACTGTTAGTTAGCGATAGATAGTGACGTTAGAGTCACATGTTTGTAGGTATAAATATTTAGAAATCGTAGGTCAAAACTTCTATTATTCATAATTCACAAAATTAGTGCAGTACTTTATTCAAAACAGGCGTACAAGGGATTTAAAAATTTTAATTCGAACGATTTTCTATAAACCTATTGTTAAGTATAATGAAATATCCTTATTTCGAGTCGATCGTGTTCTTTCGCTAACTAACAGTCAACTGCTGTGTACTATAGTAATTTTATAGTTTGGGCTTAAATAAATTGAAATAAGTTGTAGAGCAACTCAAAACAGGTTTTGGTGTTGCGAAAGTTGTAGATAAAGGTTAAGCGCGAGAACTCGTATTATGCGCTTATATTTGTGTATAATATGATCACGAAGAAGAATTTCAAGAAATTGAATTATTGCAGCCCAAAATTAAAAAACATTTGCTAAATAATTAAAATACTAATTTTATAAATTTAATTAACACTCAAGAAAAAGTTATTGGCATTACTTTAGATAAATACAATTCATTTAAAAAGTTAAGAAAATTAATGCCTTTAGAATTTCAAACTTATTATAAAAATTTAAAAGAAATTATAATCGAATGCGAAAATAAAAAACGAAAACGCAAATAATTAATATACGAATTCTGTAAACCTTAACTTGTTTTGAATAAATTACGATTTCTGTCACACATAAATGCTTTCCTTAAACATTGGAATTTATTTAAGTCCAAACTATAAAATTACTAATTTATCTTTTTAGAACATCTCTATGATTATACTTGAGCTAATTTTAGTATTATTTAAAGAAGTAAATCGGAAAAGATTTGAATAATTATGACTAACTTTAATCAATTTACTAAATATAATTATTTGTTTCAAACAAGAACTTTGTATGTTTTAACAAATAAGTAATGTTAATGTCTATGTTTTACTGTATATAATAATATTACTGTTTAGTTAATTGTATTTTATAATTTTTCGGTTCAAGAAATGAAGTTAATTTATTTGGATTTAAATCTATTTGGCAATCATTTGATAACATAATATTATAGCCAACAGTAGCATTTAAAAATTGAAATAATACTAAAGATAACATATTCATCGCAAACTTGTCTCCGACACACATACGCTTTCCAATACCAAACGGTATAAATGCTGTACATTTTTGTTTAACGTAGTGTTGATCAGAATCAAGAAATCTGTTTGGATTGAATATATCAGGATTTTCCCAGTGTTTTATATCATTTAATATTAAATACTGATTCGATAATATTTGTGTTCCTTTTGGTATTGATTTATTTGCTGAAATAAAAACGTTTAAAAAGTTTATATATTATTTTAAAAACAAATAT
>JAQGAW010000433.1:0-29687 GCA_034698025.1 Phthiracarus crinitus
AACATCTTTTACATGTATTCATCAGATGTAAAAATGAAAATATAGGTATATAGAGGTCCCAGGTCCGGGTCCGAGTCCCAAATATTTATAGTAGTCCGAGTCCTAAATCAAGCTTGGGAGTCCAGGTCCGAGTCCGAGTCTTTGGAAAATTAAATTCAGTTAAATATTTCTAATATACACATAAAGCGCATTACTCTCATTCGCCGCGTCAAACGGATGGTACACTGTCAAACGAAAACGATTCAGGCAAACCTCCATATCCTTGAAGAATATGCCAAGAAAAAGGCGAAGTCGTATGGCACTGGCATTCAGAGTGTCCACACAATCCCAATCTCAAGAATAACAAATTCGCATTGAAGCTATAACAACAAAGATTCTTTTTATGAAGAGGCAAACGTAACAATCACCGAAAAAACTGATCACACATTTATAGCGCTTTCATCTAAATATAATAGAAATAAATCAAAAAAAATGAAGCGCTTCAAACATATAACGCTTTACAAGATTTTCTAGACATAAGTGCAATTTCACAGAAAATTACATCTCCGAAAGTAAACAGCATTGCATATAACTCTACATCACTTAAAGAGTTCATAACTTTAGATTTCATTATTAAAGATCAACAAATGAAAGCATTTATAGATACTGGTTCAACGATCAATATCACAAATCAGTACATCATAAAGCGCTTTAACCTCAAAATCAACAATAGAAAGGTTATTCCATTGTCAACTGTTTCGGGCAATTGTCGAACTATTGGTACAGTCAACATGACAATCACAATATTTGGCAAGACGTCAACAATACCGGATCATGTCGTAAATAACTTTAAATTCACTTTGATGCTCGGCGTAAACATCGGACGTTTATTCCCGATTTCAATAAATTTACAAAACAAAAGCGTTTTCTATAACAAATATTTCGCAAGAGTTTACAACACAAAAGTCAAGGCAGACGCAAACAGTGCAATAGCTTTTTTCTCAATTAAAAATAAATCAGAAGCGCTTCAACGACATTCGATTTATAATTATCGAAAACTCGACAAAACAACAGCAATAACTCAAGGCGAAGCACTTTCAAATAACATTCAACTTATTTCAGGCACATGTGGATTCACGCATTTGAAGGCAACTACACTTCAATTGTCACATTCAAACGTTACGTAAATACGGATTCATGACATCTCTTCAGTCGGATTTGCCAATACTATTGCCTCCAATCAATTATCAAAAATTTAATAAATTAAATCAAAGCGCTTTAAAACAATCGCCAACACTTCATTTAATGACTAAAAATCCTTCGACAACGGAACCATTAATTAATATTACGGAAATGCAAATAAATAATCAAAACAATAATCTTATTGCGATATCAAGTTCACTATCAGATCAGTTAAATTAACAAATAGTATTACCATCAAACCAATCAAATCACCGAAAAACTATATCATAAAAACAAGAATCAACCAATAGAACTCTCAATAGTTATTTAATTTCGTACAAAACACTTCAATTACAAATGAATAGCAATGCATCACAAATTGAAACCAAATGCGCTTTTATAAAAATCAACACATTTAACATTAATGAACAACAGATAAACTTAAACGCTAAATCACATATAATTTATCTGGTAATAATCGTGAAGCGAGTATACACATCTGGTTGCTGTTTACGGAAACAGAAGCCCTTTCTGTTGAATATTATACACGCGGCCAAGTGTGGTATAAAGCGCTTTAAAGTTCAACATCGTTGGCGAATTAAATCAATTTTATTACACGTACAAACGCTCTATCCTTACGAAGATGACATTTACTCTCAAACCGCGGCAGATATAGTGACACCAAAGTTCACTACCATTATTAAATATATATTTAAGCGCTTAGTAATCTATATTTAATCTCTTCGTTAATGTCATAGTTCTCAATACTTTCACTTATTATTATTACTTCTTTCTCATTCTTTGCTTATTACGTATTGTTATATTACTCATTACTTATTATTACTCATAAGCGCCAATTATTATCATTATTATTGTATAACATATTACTATTAAGTCTCTATTTAAGCGCTTATAATCACATACAGTTACATTGTTACTCTCAATCAGTCATCACAGTTACTTACGTGCTCTCAGTTATCACAGACACTCAAATACTGTTCAATTTCTCATATCAATGAACATGTTCACAAACACACTCTTTTGTATTAATTAAGTGTTATATTAAATCGTTATTAGTTATTGAAGTCAGTGACCATTAATTGGTATATCATAACGTTTCTTTAAGCGCTTAAGATATTTGGTATCGGATATTATTAGGAATCGGCGGTACTGTGTCCAGTATCGCAACATTTTAATATGAATATACATTAAACTGATAATAATAATAATGTATTATATAAAAACCTTCAAAATCGTTTAACAATAGTTCAATTTATTAAAGCATTTGTTGTTTTGTTGTACTAATAAACTTAAATGTGATTTACTCTTATATTATTCATATTATACTAACTCGACTGTGTCTACATTATAAATATTATAGTTAAAACGCCAACATTTGAGTTAAACAAAGTATTGAAATAACGTATACTCGTCTCAACACAAATGAAATCATCACTGGATTAACATGTTTTGATTCTAAATTATCTTATGGATTATTAAAACACCCATGCAATTGTTTGAAGTTAATATGTGTTGTTATATGTAAACATATTATGGATGTTAACTCGTGTTCATTGTATAATGTCTTAAATGAGCTTTAGTGTTATTAACGAGAAACAATTTTAAATTTATTTTATTTAAACTATTTTATAAAAACTTTCTTATTAATTTTACAAGTATTACTAAATTTATAAGTTCTCTAAATTTACAAAAATTGCAAATTTCAATAATTTGCTAAATTTACAACATCCCTAAATTTTCAAAAATTACAATTTACCTAAATTTATATTAATTATGATTTCCCGAAAATTTCTAATTTTCTTGATTCGTTATAATGGGTTTCGTTGTACTTAATTTTGTTACAGTGTCCGCGAATCCCGCTTCAGATATGACAACAACTGTATTGAGTTATTAAAACTGATTGGTTTGAAATGTTTGCTTTTAACAGTATTAAAAATCATTCCTTTAAATTTACCATTGAATGATGCAATTATTGATTTTAAATTTAATAATTAGTTATTGCAAATATGTCAAACATTTTAACTTTTAAAATAAATCCGTTCATTTAACTCAATTAGAAATCAAAAGCTATTATTATGAAAGAGGAATCGAAAATATTCACTCATATTTACCACAACTAAAGTCTTGTTATTAGTATTGTTTTCGCGTATGAAACTCAAATAATTAATATTATGAATCGTTAAGAAATGTTTTCACTTTTGAAATATTTTGCCACCACTTCCTTACCACTTAACACACGAATACACTAAAGACGTCAAAACGCCAAACGAAACCAATGCAGACGCGTTCGCCGGACAAACTCTTAGGCCTAACCTTTGGAACCCTCCCTTAAGTCTAGGACTGGGGTCAATGACTTACACGTGAGGATAACAATAAATATATTTATTAATTAAATTAAATAAGAGAACAGTTTATACCGTACAAAATAATACATAATTGGACGCGAGTCCAGCGTATAGCGATTATGTCCGCCTCTGTCCAACACGTAAACAAACACAGATAATTAATTAATTAAATTAGACAATGATTCGATTAATCAATTAAATAAAAACTTAACAAAAACAAAGCTATACTTTAAATTTTAATATATTATATAAAAACAAGTGCCTTAAAGTCTTACGAAAGCTAACTAATAATTTTAAAGTTTAGCGTTCAAAGGCAAACAACACACATCGCGCTATACCACGTTAACGTTAGCGTCGCTTGAAAAACATTTACATTTTAGTCATTTCTTAGTTCACTTTCAATCATTCATTCACTCATAGATTTTAGTATAATACACATCTTTTCACATTTACACGATTTGAAAATTCGTTGTACTTATTTGTGGATGAATAGTAACAATTGTGATAATATTGATAATAACATTATATCATTAATAGATAATTGTCTAACTATTAAAAGATTTACTATTTATCCGAAAGAATTTAAAATTAATAAAACAATGATTGAAGATTATATTCATTGAAATCATCGAAAAATTCGTTTCAAATTATTATAGTCTGGTTTCAAGAGCTTTAAAATAATATAATTATTGTTTTATACTAGTTGACCCACAAATCTTGAATGCGTTGAAAAATCACAATAATATTAGTAAAACCTATTAAGTTTATAAGGTTTGGAAAATGCATAATTGATTAGTCATGTTTCTATTCAAAAGATCATTTTTACCATTAAGTTTTTTGCATGCAAATGATATTAAATCGATTATATTAATGAGTCAAATATCATAACAAACTCATTGAGTTTATTTGAATTATAAAAATTACTCAAATAATTGAACAAAATCTCATATAATGCTATCTAAATCTCCATTGTATTCAAGTGAATCTTAACTAATATTTAATTGAGAAAATTTAACTAATCTTCTAAACGCAATTATACAATATTTAATTTAGAAAAAACATTTATACATCAAGTTTATAGATATAGTTTTGAAAATAAAGAAAAGAAGTCTTTTCATGAAAAATGATGAATTCACCAAATGTTAGTTTCATTCGATTAAGATGTTTTGAATGCAATTTAACGATTGGTAAACTAGAGAAGCCATGCAACTGTTCTGTTCATTATCACAAAGAATGTTTGATCCAATTATGTGTGGATCAGTTCAGTTTGAAATGCAGACAATGTGGTGAAGATTATCAAAACTTGTCGTCCGATAGACTTATACCACACCTCATGTATTACATCGAACGGCGAATGAGATTAATGTGGGCAGTAATGCTTGCGATGGCTTTCGCTATCGTATACTTTGTTAATTATTTCGTATTCAATCATTCGTTGTTTTTATATATATCCGCTGCTTTGGCTATCATTCCTGTTATTTATCTGTTATTGATGTTAATTATACGCGCTTTTCGATACTGGCAACTGTTTAGAGTACGCAATACTAATAACGTAAATATAGCGATGGATGTGATTCCTGGCAATCAAGCAAATAATGAAGTCGTCGACAATATTGATAACAATCAAATCGAACGAAAAAATTTAAAAATGATTTTAAAGTTATTTTAGTTGTCAATCCTTTTAACCATTATATTAGGTATTAATACTTACTTTCAAAGCGCTTTAGTTTTTTATGCCATTAATTTGTGTATTATTTTAAAGAAACTTTTATTTTTTCATATCGTTTTTTATTTTCAAAATCTGATTTCAATTGAATGATTTTGATCACATTCATTGGAATAATAATTAAAACTAAAACTATCATTATATGTCTCTTAAAAACTGTTTGAGATTAAATTTTTCTACTGTAGTTCAATAAAATATTATTTTAAATAAAAAAATTATTTATTCAAAAATGTATTGATTATAACTCAATGTACAAATACATCATTTTGATGACAAATTGGGACATTGCCCTCACTTTCCAGTCTATAATCATAATTAAAGCATTGAAAATAGTTAGAAAAATTGTGCAAAATAGTTCATTAATCGTTAGAAATAAATGACCAAATAGTTTGAAAAATTTACTAAAAAGTGTACAAATTTTAAAAAAATAATGGTAAGTTTCAAATTCTTCGAATTTAATTGATAATATTTTTTTCCCGCGCGAATACTTTAATCAAAAATATTTTTCAAACTTTTTTCAGAATTGATCGATAAATATTTATCCCTTTAATAACTCATCGGATTTTTTTGCAAATATTAGTAAAAATTATGATATCTTAAGAAATAAAATAAAAGAGTTTGAAAAAATTTAAAATAGTTCGAAAAGTTTAATTAAAATAGCATTTTCTTGAGTTATTTAAGTTATATTATAACTATATTTTAGCTTTTATTGTGTTTTTTCATGATTTTTACAAATAGATAATTATCGATTTTCAAGGCCTTAATTATAATAAATAAATCGTACTGTCATGTAGTCACGGGTTGGGATGAGCCTGGATTAGACTTGTAGGGCTCGGATTGTAAATTGTGAAAGTTTTAAAACAAAGCAATAAAAGATTATATAAGAAATATGAAAAATTATTACAGAATTTCGAATTAACAATATTTTATTATTAATGTCGAATATTGTAACCTTAATTTTTGTTTTCGAGTAATATCTAAAACTCTATATTAATTTTTAAAATTGTACAAAAATAGTTGATGTACAAAATAAAGTCGAGTCTGACCGAAATATTTTATTGATTTATTATTTAATAGAGACGATAAATTCAGTAATATACATATTTTTATTGGATTAATTTATAACTAAATCTATACGAAATATGCATGAATAAGACTAAATAAGTAATTTTAGATCTATTTATAGTTCCGTAAAATCCTTAATATTACATATTAATTCCTGATAGTTCCTGAAAAATATGATAATTCTGTTTTTTAAACGTTAGAATTGTTTTTCAACTAATTTTTACCCTAAGTATCGTCTTTTTGGATTATCTATAATTTCATACTTTTTTCAATTTTTATTCTTGAATTCACTCAGTTTTTAGTCCTGAATTTATTGGCTCTATTTTTTAGTCTACTACAATCTAACAGTTATTTACAGTAACAATAGATAACTAAAACTCATTTTCGCGTAGTATTATTCAAATATTTAAGATAACTGATTGTGAGTAATATATAATATGAATATAAATTGAACTGATAATAATAATATATTACATAAAGTTGATAAAAACATTCAAAATCGTTTATTGTTTTGTTGCAACTAATAATGTGATTAATCCTTATAATAGTCATATTTTACTAACACTCAACTGGTTTCACATGATATATATTTTAGTTAAAACGCCAACATTTGAGTTAAACAAAGCAATGAAATAACGTATACTCAACGCCTGAAAGCGAATAAAATGGAAGAAAACACAACCGAAATCTTCACTGTATTAACATGTTTTGATTGTAAATTATCGGATGGATTATTAAAACATCCATGCAATTGTTCGACACTTTATCATAGAGAATGTTTAATGCAAACGATTGTTGATCGACGAAGTTTAATGTGCAGTACTTGTGAACAATATTTTCGACTTTATCCGTCTGACGGTCTCACACATCATATCTCGTATTATATTTCGCAAAGATTACGAATAAAATGTACAGTTATGTTATTAATTGAATTCGGCTTAATAGCCGTTTCGATTATATTAATTTTCAATGATATGGCGTTTTTCTTTATTCCCTTAATATTGGCTATCATTCCGATTATTTATCTCGCATTTAAGATAATTTTACGCACATATCGTTACCGGCAACTGATGAGAGAATTTTCAGTTATTAATAATGCCGTTCGATATGAGAATGAGAATGAAAATTATGACGTGAATGATGAATACGAGTTTCCGTACGATAACAATGAGTTGGGAGAAATAAATTATTAGTTTTAGATGTCAATAATTTATTTCATTCGTTTATTGTGATTTTACATTTGAGAACAATTTCTTTAATTTTTAATGTGTTTTATTCATTTTTATGATTATTTAATTTTAAAACATATTAGAAAATTATTTTGATATCGAACTTAACTCTTTTTAAATCGATTATTGCTTTATTGGATTTTCTATCTTTTTTAAATGTACATTTTATTTTATATGAAATTTATTTGCAATATGTTTGATTTGTGCTATTATTTTAATAAATATGATTAAAAACTGAGTATTATTTCTTTTTAGAAAATTAAAAATAACATTTTTACAAATATCCAAAATTATTTATCTTATTGTATTAATGTGAAAAAAAGTAGAAAAAGATTATTATAATGCAATAAATATACACGAAACACCTTTGCATTGAGAATACAATCTCTTTGTCATTGCTATAACTCAAACTATTGATATTACGATACTTAGAATCTGAATAGAAATAGAAGCGAAAAGAAGGAAATTTATTAAAAGAATTGGAATAGAATATAATTAAAAAATAATTTTATTCAAGAATAGAATCGGAATTTAATCTTAACTTTTAAGCTCACTGTTAAATTTGGGATGTCTGTCTCTCTGATTCTCCATAGAAAGGTCTTTATAGACTTTATAATTATTAAAGGATTTCTAAAATTTCAAAAATTTACCAAATATAAGCTAAAAACGACTTTAAATGGTCATAATGTTGTCTAAAACAGATTAAAATGTTCTTATAGTGGTCGTAAAATTACTAAAAATGGGCTTAAATCGGAGAAAAATCGTTTATTAATGGTTAATTATCAATTAAATGGACTAATATCTGGTTGATAATGGCTTTAAAATAAAAATTTCAGTCAAAAAATTAACAATATTGAAACTATTTCGGGTTAAAATTAATCGCACGAGTAGACTAGTAAACGAGCCTCCGATTTGTCGGGCCCCGCGGGCCCCGGACACGAATCCTCGGACCGGGTCGGGCTTTGAAGTTTCTCCGATTTTAATAGAATATTCTCATTTTAGGTTATTTCATAAATTAAAAAATTTAAAAAGTAATTTTTTCGTTTAATAATTGTTAAATTAATATAAATAGATAACAAAATCTCAACAAAAACCATAATTTATTGTTTTTAAGTTCATATTTATACGAATCTTTAATAAAACATTGTTGTACGTAATTGATTAAATCTGGCCCAATCGGGCCGGGCTTTTGAGTTTTTGAAATAATCGTACTCGGGCCGGGCCCAACTTCAAACTTTCGGGCTTCTTTCGGGCTAGGGCCTGAAAATTTTAACGATTTACTACTCTAAACCGCAGCATTTATTTATAGCTTCTTTCTAAGAAAATTTTACTTTATTAGTCTAAACCTTACCTAAACTATCTAAAATTGTGCATAGAAATTAATATGGACGGTATATATGTATAGTAATACATTCTGCAGTACAATGTTAGAGTTTAATAATTTATATGTATTAAATTTATACAAAAAAATAGACAAATTATTTATTTATCTCAGGATATAAAATAAGTGAGCTCATTATAAATGTTCATTATTTTTATAATTTTTATTCAAAAAGAGTATTTAAACTCTCAGGAAAATAATTTTGACTCGAGTAAAGTTTATTGCAAAATAACTTGAAAAATCATTTTAAAACTTAAATATTTGCATATTGATAAACGTTTAATTTAGTAATTACTTAATTGTCAATATAAAACAATTTTCACGATTGTCGACTTTGGTTAGTTTTAATTACTTCGTTAAAAATTCATTGAATTTTAACATAGATATTTTCTTAAGTGATTTGCGTGAATTAAATAAATATGCGGTATTTTCACAATTTCCCAAGTATTTAATTGTTATTACAATTTTCTACCTCTAATTTAGATATTGCTAAGTGGAGTGCTGTTAATCTATTTAATAGTGCAAATGAATTATTTATCTTTCATTAATTATACTGATAATGATTAGGTTTAGAGAAAAAGTTATATTCTATTAATGCAAATTAATTATTAAACCCATTGACGTGGAAACAGTGGATTGTGTAGAGAAACTCCCAGTTATTGTTATATGGATTAAAAACTATTATAATTTTCTTTATTTATTTATTGAGTAAACGCTGAATTAATAAAATGCTCACACATTTCAATTAATTTCAAAATAACCACATTATTTCACTAAAGTTATACATTACATATATTTTAATAAACCAAATACCATATTAATATTATAACGATAGTATCGTAAGTTCTATCATTTACTCTTCTATCGTTAAGCGCCAGTTAATGGGTGCTGAGGTTTTAAGCATAAATTATGTTTCATAGCAAATATGGGCAAAAGTTTATTAAAAATAAATGCTAAGTATTCAGTGTCCGAGAATATGTATTTTTGGGGTTTGCAACTCGATTATCCCATAAAGGAGACTTAACTTTTAAACAACTTAATATTAAGTGATTACGAAAAACGATAATAAATACAATATTGAGTAACTTATTTACAGATATCCAGTCCTAATTTTTTAGTCCTGAATTTTATTAATTTTAATTTTTTAATAATGTGTTAATTCAGCATAAGTCGCCTGATGATGACTAGAAGTGTCTAATTGAAACGTTAAGCATTTAAAATAAAAACGTTATACTGTCGAGTAAAAATTAATAAAAATTATCATAAAATTATTTCCGACAGTTCGATGGATTATTATTATTATTGGAATGTTTAGATTTCGTTATTTTGTTCATAAAATTTAGTCAATTGCTTTTAATACTATTTTAATTTTCATAAAAAGTTTAAATTTTGCGCAAATTTTTTCATTCGGATTATAGCAAATCCCGATTATGGCAAATAATTTTACTTGCACCAATGAGTTGCTATAATCGGGGTCAGACTGTATATACAAAAGCTATTAAGTTTAAGTTAATTTAAACTTAAAATTTGTTTTTATTTTTTAAGTAAAATTTTCAGATACAAAACAGCCTAATTTTTTTATTTTACGGATTTTCTTGCATTTTGCGGGTATATCTAGTAATACATTAATACATTTTATAAATCATAATTACCGTACAATTATTAGAGTAATCACTCATAAATTGTTTTTTAGCTTCAAAATAGCGTTTTTGAATTTGTTTCTGAAATTAATCAAAGACAGGAGTTAATTGATGAAAGAATGGCAGCATTTGAAGACCGCTTAGCGCTTATGTTTGAACAAATAGACGCATTGCCAGCAGTATTGGCTAAAATGATACAACAAAACAATTCGCATCAATCGTTTAAGACATCATTGCCCACATTAATCGAAAATATAGTGCAACCGCAGAACATAAGCGACAAAAGTAATAGTAAAAATTTGCAGCAACAATTCAATTCATTGGCGAATTCGAGCTCAAATGCGACCGAACAATCACAATCACAATCACAATCACAAAAGCACACCTATCTTCACCCAAATGACGCGGCATCACTGTCTTCGAGACCGAGTTGGTCAGTGTCCAACTTATCGTCATCCGCTACAACCACAGGCAAACAGTTTCTTAGTCCTACGGTTCTCCGTACGAGTTCTTTTGATACTTAAGTATTTTCACATACAATAAGTACCGGCGAATAATTATAAATATTACTGTACCATTAAATTAAATACAATTATTGGTTAACGATTCGTATTGTTATTATATTGCGTATTGCATTATTAACACAAGTTATATAAATAATATTTATATTTAATTTATATAATCACGAAATCGAGTCATTTGAAAAAATGGTGATAAAATTTGTACACATATGTAAATATATTTTTAAAAGTATAGGCTAATAATTGAGAAATTTTAATGGAAATATCTATAAATTATAGTATAAGATTTAAATATAATTTCGCATTTTATATAAGTTTAAATGATTTCAAACGCATATTTCGTGTTCTTTGGTAAAAATATTTAAACTGACCGTTTAAGCTGTGAAGCTGTACAACAGTTGTACAGTTACTGTACAATTAAGTTAATATTTAACACTCCCGTCTCTAGTTTTTAATCTCTCTTTAGAATGAATACCTTATGTTTGTTAAGATTAGATTTGGAATATTAAAAATTGTATTTTTAAAAGTTTGAATAAAGAGAGTAAGATTTTTACTTTATCGGAATAACGTTACATTTATATGAAATAATGCTATAACGCGATATAACTTAAAATATTTTGTGTTTGTATTTAATTATTTTGAGCAATTGTCACAGAAGTACTTATTGTTCGCATTCACTTAATATCGTAAAATTGGACGATTATTTTTTTAAAAATTTTAAACAAAATATAGAGAGTTTTCTGTATAAACACACCAACCATTATTTAAATTTTAATTTAATTATTCATTGAATTCATTAAAATATATTATAATTATGTAATGATCACCGAATTAGTATAATATTGGCTCTTATTTTTATTTATCTTCAGGTAATTTTTAACCATGAATATTGTATATGAATTTTCATCGATTGAGCTTAATTGCTATGATATATCATTAATTTGATTAGAAAATAAGACAACTATTATTGACTGATACACAATCAATAAACATTACACTTTATATATAAAGATTTATATTTAAAAATTATGAGAAGAATATGATGTATTTTCCTATAGAGAAATGTATTTCTATAGAGAAATATATTTAGACAACTCATTTATAATTGTATAAAATATGCACATAATTAATATTTGTACACTAATAGGATATTATAATTATAATAATTAATGATATGTTTCATACTTGATTTTTAAACCATTAAACTTATTGAACATTTAATTTGAACAAAGAGTATATTTTTAATGAATATCATTATCCGACAAACTCAAACCCATTTAATTAATTGAGTCAAAACTTGCGCAACTTATTCAAGCATGTAATGATGGATTGAATTTTATAATTTATGATAATCTAAATGAAACTATTTTCGAAAATCTTTAGAAACTTTTACACAATATAACTTTAGTGGGAAAATTAAATTCAATGAGAAAATTTATAATTTTTTGTTTGGATTTTTTCTCATAATTAATTTTTTTTCTTTTATCGTTTTCTTCAAAAATTTTAAATCTTAAATTCGAAACCTTAAAGCTATATATTATAAATTTACTGCAATATAGCCGTAAGCTATTTAACTATTAACAGCAGAAAGTCTAGCTGTAGTGTCGCTTTCTTATATGTTAGATTAATAACGGTACGGTTTCGTAAAACCATTGTGTTTCTAATATCGATTGTCATTAAATAATGGGAGAATATATTGACAATGGAAAAAAATCGAGTAGAATGCATAATAATTGAGTGTGACATTAAGAAATTAGGTGTATTATATTGAAACTCGTGAACTTCCTCTCACAACATCTAAAGGTCAACTGAGGACAATGACTTTCATGTCTATGATTTGATTTCTTCCGGTTCTCAAACATTGGTTTAACATTGAAAATTTAAAGTGATTACAAGAATGTTTGTCAGTCATATATTTGACATCAATTATTATTAGTGTGCCTCACATCGATTACAGTGTGACGCTTAAACTGTTTTCATTATTAGTTACATTATTTGCATCACTATAACTATTAAAACATTATAACCATTATATTATGAAACGCTCCGTTTTTTCAGTGAGTGATTTACTCTCAAAAAACTGCTTTTCTCTATTAATAATTCGAAACTAAAAGTTTGTTTGTGACCAAAACAGGTGCCGTTAATTTGCTTGTTGTGTGCGATTGTGTTTAAAACAGAATCATATAATCATCCAATTGATGGTTATTTTGCTTTTCAAAAGGCATCGCAACTTCAAAAGAAGCCTTCAAAACTTAGAAAACCACCATATATTGTCACTGATATAGAATGCGCTGGTAATCAATATTTATATTAGTATTCATACCATATATTCTATAATTAGTTTGAATCAAATCTCATTAATTAGGTGTTCATTTGCCTTTTAAGCAGTTTTCTACTAAATATACGTTATGTGGAGATTTAAATTTAGGATTTGTTCCAAGAAATCCGATACAATCTGTTATGAATGGCGAACCATATCCATTGTAATTCATTTTTATATTCTCGTTAAAAAAGTAACTCATAAGTTATGTATAACTGGTTTATTACATTAGTTTTTTAATATTACAATCACGCGTAACGTCTAATCGAAAAATTAATCGAATTTTAATAAAAATTAAAGGTTTTATTGTAAGATACTGTATAAATTTAAACCATTTTTTAGTTATGTTCGGTTATTTTAAATTAACAAAACTATTAATTTATATAGAATTTTATAGAAGAGTTGTAAATTTGTCTATATTTAACAAATACGCAGTGAATATTAATTTGCTAATATAGGCATTAGTGGATACGCTTACAAATCACTGTTTGTTCCCATGACATGTATAATGAAGTTATGCATCAATGGCCACAATTTACTGTATTATCATAACTTATTATTATGCTAATAAGCAATTTGCTGCTCGCTTTACTACCAAAATTGCTAATACTTATTAAATAGATTTTGATTATAATTATGAAGCATTAATCATACGTCTACAGAGTATTGTCAGTTTTTCTAATTTACATATTTATGTAATTATGAAGTTAAACAGTATTGTTATGCGCATCGAAAACCATAAAATGCTTCTAAAATATTTCTAAGAGTTATAAGCGTATTAATGACTGTGTTATAAACCAGTTAAAGATTGTTTTAAAATTAATTATTATTTTACTTAATATTAATTAGACTTTAGAAATTTATTTCGATTTTATTTTCTTATTTTTTTAATGTAATAAATGAATCTTACAGCGAGTTAATCAAAAACAAAACGCTTCAGTTCTTAGCGAATTCATTACCGGTTTTAAAACAACAAATTAATCGCATCCCAAAAGTCGCTCGATTTTACAAGGCATCGGATTTGTTTGAACAGTAAGTTATAACATAAATTTTCTATTATGTAACACATTAGATGTGTATTGTTTTATAATAAATATTAAAAGATTTAAAACTGATATATAAAATTTTTAAGAAATTATTATAATTAAATAAAAGGCAAATTTATAAAAAACGTTATACGCGTGACGTTAAATCGAATACAAACTCTTCAATGTTTGAACGAAATAAGTTACAACGAGAAAGTTTATGCGAAGGAGATTATATGATGTAAGGTTTGGCAAAATGTTTGTCGATTATTTCAATGTTTTTAATAGTAACATATAATCAAAATAATTATATAGGATATGTAAAGTAATAGAATCGGTGAAAGAAGACGGTTTGCTGACAAAATCATTTCTAAATACATTGGTGTCAGCGGTGGGCAACGCAGCCACTATTACTAATATAGCATCGCTTGTCAATCAAGTTGGCTCTGCTTTGAATGAATCGCCTCAACAAACTAATTCGAATAAATCTACAATTTCTCAAGTGTTATCTGCTTTGTCTACTATGAGCGGATCGAATGGATATAATCCTTTAATATCAATAATAGATTACATATCAACGTATCAAAAATCACCAAAAACCAGTAAAATACCAATAAAGAGAAGAAAGCCTGAGAAAGAAGAAGATATAATGACTGATAGCCAAGAACTGCCCTCAACTCCATGTCCATCACTTGATGAATACGTTTCACCAGTTTATGCTCGTAATTATCAGGGAGTTTGGAAATATGTCGTTCAAATTCCAAACGAAGGGTATTATAATTATATTCATATGACGTTAACCAATTATATTAATCAATTCTTAATTTAAATTTTTTAGTTACTTTACCCAAACTATTCAAAGAACAAGTTGTCTGTAAGTCTGATTGCTTTTTAATATTTTGAATTTATAATCTCATTTTTTATAGAAAAACTCGCTGCCAATTTTTGGATGGTATTTGCAGTGAATCCTCGAGGTATTAATTATTCAAAATTATTCAAAACAATTTAAATTGTTTATATCATTATAAGTGATAAAACTTAAAATAATAGCTAATTAACGAATGGAATTTTGATTAATTGAATTATTATAGATGGGTAAGTCTTCTCGTTGCCGAAGTGTTTTATCCAAATTTATATTTTCCAATAAGTCATCTGATTCCTATGAATTACAACAATCTTTTGCATTTAAACAATAAACCGTTTGTCACACAAGATGCGCATCATTTAAATATTGATGTTCACGAAAATCCTCAGTTTCAATATAACTTCGAGAGAAGAATGGATTTATATAAAGAACAAAAAGAGGCGAGAGATAAGAAAGTATCGCCGCGGAAACAAAAGAAAATGGAAAAATTATCTATTAATTCTGACGATAAAAACAGTAAAACACATAATGAAACATTAAAAATGATGAAAAATAGCGAATGTGACGGATATGATAATATAGGTTGTTATGTGATACGTGTCTATTACGACTGGTTCTTAGTTAACGGAAGCTGTAAATGCTGGAAATCTCCCAATACCTCACAAACTTCTAATATTAATGAAGCCATCAAACGAATATTTATTGGCAAATGGTAAACATGAGGTTATTATTTGTTTTATTATTTATATAAAATTCATTATTTATTTTTCATAGAAAAATTTGTTTATATTTTTTATCCATAATATATTGTGTAATTTAGCAAATGTCGTATTCAACTTCAAAATTTAATATTAAGTTAAAGTTACACAAAAAAATTAAAGCGACGTGAGTTTAATTTAATAAAAATGACATTATTTAAAGAACGCATAATATTTTCAATTAACATTTAGAGAATAAATTATATGGCAGGTCTAAGAATAATTGGAAAGTATTGACTTAATGAGTTTAACGGTTTAACGTTAACCTACTTGTAAGGTATACGGTATAGTACTTTATAAATTGGTTTATATTGTATAAGTATGAATAGGCGCTGTGGTATATCGACATATCATACTCTTAACGTAATTAGTAATGTGTTATTAAATGAGGTTAATCTTGTTTTACTGTAACAGTGCTGTCATGAATATTGCGAATAAACTCAAGTTTATTAACTAATAAATTATTGGACAGTTATTATATTTTTGTCATAATTTAAGTTTAATATTTATTCAACATTTATAATATCTTACTAATCTATAAAATAATATCAGAGTAATTACAATTAATTAATTATAACATTTTGATTGATAATTTAACTTTTCATAATTTATATATACATCAAATACTAATGCCGACATTCACCAAATTATAACATTGTTCGCATAACCTGTCATTTTAAATGAATGTTACGATTACAGAATGAAATATAATTTCGACCATAACTATACTGTACTAAGTATTAAATATAATAGAGTCAAGACGCGTTCAATAATGAAGTAAATTCCTGTTGTATTGATCGCAAGTCTTGCACATTTTGCGCTAATCTAATGTTCAGCTGTTCAAACATTCCTTTTCTTGCTTTATCGCTAATTTTATTGTTTTCTTTTTGATCCTGAATACGATTTAATTGTGATCGCAAATTCTCATTTTCATTGAATAATAGCTAAAATATGGCAAACATAAAAGTTTTAAAGATAACTTATTTATGCGGTAAAATTAAAATGCGTTATAAACCTTTAGCTTATCTTCAACTTTCTGGGATGTGCTATAAATATGAACCTGTTCTTCGAGCCGTTTCTTCATTTGTTCGATTTCTCTGTCCTTAAGCTTCACTTCTGCGTCCAAATTTTCAGCTCTCACTCTTAAGTTACCGATTTCTTTTCGCAACTCTGCTATTGCTTCCGGATTACCATGACTTGCTTCTAACTCTATTATCTTTAATTTCATTTTACTATTTTCTTCTTTGAGACTTTGTAATTGTCTCTTCCATTCTTCAACATTAGCAGTCGATTCTTGCAGAGCATTCGTTAATCTGGTATTATTACTCTTTAACGTTTGCAATTCGATTTCCCATTTTTTGGCATTAGTAGAGCTGTTTATACAGTAGAATAACGTATATCATATCATAAAATTGTATATCAAGTAAATGATTAATTGGATGTATACCTCTGTGCGAGCGCCAACTTTAGCCGATCATTTTCATATCTAAGTTGCGCTTCAGTGGATGAATGAGGCAGCGATACAGAACACGATTGCTTTTCTTTATTTGAGTACTTCGGACTTTCTGTTAATGACTATAAACATTTATTATTTTATATTTCATTTAAATATCACTCAAAAGTTAAGTCTTACTCTATTTGCCTGAAGACCAGATAAACTTTGACTTCGCTGATGAGCCACAAGTGAACCTTATCATCAAATAAGCGTTAAATATTTATTAATTACTGAAACAAAATCATGCATTTTATGCTTTCTTAAAAGTTAGTGCTAATTCGATCGATACTTAGTTTGTAAGGTATTATCTTTCAATTTCAATACTTATTGTGTTTAATTTTATTTAAATGATTATTTGTTTGGATATTTATTTTGATACATATTTGAATAAAAACAGCAAACCTGTCACTATTAAGTCGTCAGAAACAGTTTCGTTCGTTTGATTAGTGGTTTCGCGATTATTAGTGCTTTGGATACCAGTCGACGATATTACTGGCGCCGAAATACTGCCATTTGAATGTTGAACTTTTTGTTGAGCAGCACTACGAGTCGCTTCCTTTACTTCTTGAAATTTTTCTATAAACTTAATTTTAATAAACATTTCATTCATTTTAACCAAATTATATTGTAATGCTTTTAGAATAGAGTTTTAGCCCGCATTCGGCGGGAGAAATGGTAACCGAAATGGAGAAATTGTTAAAACAAAAACAAAAACAATTATAAATTAAACCCTAACAGACCTCAATTGCCCCCAACTCACCCAATGTTAGCGTTCAAAATAAGTATTTCCCAACTCATTTGTGTGCCCATCGAGTGTCACCTCATTTAAATTAACTCTTCGAGCTATTATTATACAGTATTTCAAAAACAATATTAATCGTTTAAATTTTCTAAATGTGGTTCAAATGCTATTTTAATGGATGTTTAACAGGCGGAAAAAATTAGTTTAACAAGAGTTAAGATTTTTTATCCGCTAAAAGTTGAGGGCGTTATTAACCGGTTAATGTAAGCGTTAAAATTTTTAAGAGTTAAAGTTTTGTGCATAATATTCATTCATTTTTTAAGAACGAAGCTCACACTTTGCTTCATTTTTAAGTTTTTGTTAATAACAATACAATGTATTGCAAAAGTTTTTAATGTAATAATTATAAATAGGTATATTATTAAGCATTAATCGTTACCTTATTTAATTCAGGCTCAGAAGCAAATCCTAACCCATACACAGTATTCGCCCGAATATCAGACCATTGGCCGAACTTCTGAGAAGTTTTTGTAAATGTCATGTTTGGAGTAATAGTGCTATTAATAACAGCCTCCAAAAGAAAGTAATCAAAGTTTTAATAATTAAAAAATAATGGTAATTTTAGAAAAATAAACAGTTATTATATATTAATGAGACAGAAACGAATTATTTAATTGAGTTTAATGCACAACTGTTGGATCAGTTAAACATACCTTCGATCCTTCCACGCTTATAATTCGATACAAATTCCTATTTGAATCGTAAAAAAAGCTAACATTGACCGCTTGAGAACTGGCGGGAATCCACGATCGTTTAGTTTGCGGGTCTATATGGAAGACATGAGCTTTTGTTGTAAATATGGGCTGTTCCCTAACAAAAGTCATAACATATTCTTAATATAAATAACACAAATACAACTTCAGAATTATAAAAAACTAATAAATATGTCATGAAATCATATAATTTAGTGATTATTCAGTATTTATGCTTCGAATTAAAAGCGAATATTCATAGCGTAATACTGTAACGAAATGAATGAGGAAGTCTGTATTGAAAAAATATTTTAAACATAATAAAAACTATACCTACATATAAATATGTACAATGTTTGTATAGAGACTGTGAAATAAGTAGCGATGCAATACAATTACAATACAATTACATCTGATTCGGGACTATTCTAAAATTCAAATTAAAATTTAGTCACGTTTTATCATACCTTACGGGCAGTTTTCGCTTGCATAGCATAAACTAGATTATATAATGAAAATAAAATAAGCGAAATTATTTTGCAATTGCAATATTTTACAAATGCTATAAACTACTAAAATCAAAACTCCCTAATATTCCGAGTCTGGTAAAACCTATTTTTAAATTGAGATATTTTACTGTAAAACCTAAAAGATAATTTTTTAAAATTCAAAAATGAACTTTAAATTATGTTCTAAAATTTGTTTTGGCTAAAACATGAGCTTTTAATTTATCAGTCTATACTGTATAATCATATATAAAAATCAAATTACCGTTAAGTATATTGTTATTTAACCCTTGTTTTTAATATATACTTTAATATATACCGTATATATTTGTTAACGCAGTGTGTATTGTTTAATAATAAATAAAAGCTTTGATAGTAAAAAATATTAAATTTGAATTTGATCTTTAGTAACTAAACTCAATGGTTCGTTATTCACGTTAAATTTTATCAAAAATACTATAACTTAAGTTAGAACTTAATTGTTTTTCAATAATGTGTATTACATTGTTAATCCTATAAATCTAATCATTTCATTTCGATTCAAATAATCAATAAACTCCCACTTTTCAACATTAAGCACAGTTTTCTACAATTAAGACAATTTTACTTAAGTTGAAAACTTTCGTTTAAAAATCAATATTTTAAGTTATTTGAGTCAATAATTAATATTTATTGAAAAATTAATTATGAAATTTTTAATTTATCGATAATATTTGACAAAACGAAAAGAATTTTCTTATTTTTGTTACTCATAATTAACTTTCGAGACAGAAAATGAGTACATAAATGGATGGTTAATCACTTATCAATGCTTTAACTGAATTTTTTAAAATAATTAAAACATATTTTTAAATTATTAAAATTAGTAAAAATAAATCAAAAATTGTTTTTCGTAAAAAGTATTTTCTAAATTATATTCGCTTACATTAATTCCATAACACTGTTTATAGTAAAATATAATTAAGAATATGCATAAAATAAAACCAAACTAAATGAAGCGTATAATGAGCTAAAAAATGATTTGTAACTATCATTATCGTCGGAATAAATATATATTTATATACTGTACGTATCAAATGAAAACAAATCTCTTGGTTTCATATGAAAGCTACGCTCGAAACCATGTTTCAGGTTTTCTATTTAATATTTTGAAAATAAAATTTAAAAATAAAGAATAAAACAAAATTATATAATAATTTATTTTTAAAAATATAAAGCAAAATAAAAAATTCGCGTAAATTTAAGGAAAGCTTTAATCGTTTTGATCGTATAATAATTAATTTTACCCCATTTTAGATCCTTCTATAGTCATCACTCGTGTAAATGAGATTTTTGTTCAAATGAATTGTATAAATAAATATAATGTAAATTAATCAAACAAGTGTTGAATAATAATAAACGAAAACAGTTATAATATATAAACAGCCATTTGCTAATGATATCAACAAAAGCTTGTAAGCTTGTATAACATACAGTAACGTTAGACAGTACAGTAACAGTTACTCTATGAATGCATAGTACCGTAGTCTACCGTCATTTAGCGATCAATGCGTCGACTCTCCTATTATTATTATATTTACTTTTGTTTTCCTTTCTCTTTTCCGTGTTTTACTAGTATTAGCTCTACTGTATAGTTATTATTACAATGCGTAATCTAAAATAATGGTAAAGAAGATCATTGAATATTTTTAATTCATAATTTTAATATCAATATCAAATTTAATTATAATTAATTAAGTTAATAATAATATCTTAAGTGTCTAATCATCAGATAATGGTTGTTCCGATTCCTGTGTATCCATCTCTGGATTTTCAGTACTTATTATTTCATCAGCAAATATAACATCTAATATAGATTGTGGTATATGTGATCGTTGATGATCAGTAAATGATTGAACGTGTTGTTTCAATGATGGTTTCAAGTCTGGACTTGAATTAAATACAGTTTTTAGTTGAGGAGCTGGTAATTGAAGCAATACTTGAAAGCTTTGAGGTTTAGTTCGTTGACAGCACTTTATAAAACCCTCCCAAACCTTTTTTTGCTTCCAAACATGTTTCAAAATTAATCGCTGCAATATATTCATAACAAATCCAATTAAACGCGGATATTGAGATAAACTTTGAATTACAGTACGCATTAACAAAGTTGGCAATGGATTTTGTTCCATAAGAAGTTGCATTACAACAGCCAACACTTCTGCAGTATATATGTTTTTTTCGGCAAAACATAAATTTGTGGCTGAAATGTGCATAATATTAGTTTTATTATTTTTTTAAAACAAGTATAAAACAAACCTTTGATTATAGTTTTCATATCACATTTAGTTGTGTCAATGTTATGCAAATTAATTAAAAGCTCCGCTGGAGTTAAAGGGCTCTGAAAATTAGTTCCTGATTCAACTAAAAAAAGTTTGTTAATATCATATTAAAGTTGCCGTTAGATTTCATAATACCGTGTGCTCCCAATAAACGATTAAATACTTCTTTGACGACCACAGGATTTAATTTAATTAATTTAGGCAAAGCTGAAATCACTTCTTTTTTTGATAATCCATTGAGTACTGGAATCAAAAATCTAACATCTGGTACTCTTTTGTGATATAAATCTCGAACTCTAGAAACAAGTTCAGAACTTGGGGGCTGTTTGTCAGTTAAAACGTGAATAATCCTTGTAACTAATGTTTCGGCACCTTTTGGACAATTTTCAACAAGTAATAATAATTGTGGCGAATTCATTCCCATGCCTTTAACAGGACTTTCAAGCACTCGCAGTATAATTCGTTTAGTATCAGCACTGGTTCCAACATATACTACTGATAAGTCATGAATCAATTTATGATTGTTTGGCAGTAAACTTAAATAAAGAACAAGACATATTTTAATCAGTTCATCGGTCCAAATACCATTATTTTCTTTATTAATATTTGCTGGCGGTTTAGGTTCAAGCAAATACCGCAATGTTTTCAAAGCAAATTCTTCGATAGTGGTTTTAATATTCTCGCCCCAAATTTCGTGCAAATATTTTGCTGTCTTAATCGCTTGCGAACGCACTTCCGATATGTCAGTGTCGACACACAATTCCAATAAAACTTGCAATAAGTGAGAACTTTGTTTCTTCTTTTTCTCGATTAAACATTTCAAAATATTTATTCCCGTATGAATGCTATTCACATTGAATTTGTCAGAGAGAATAAAATGGCGAAGTAATTCTATTGAATCGTCGGTTAATAATGGAGATTCGACGTAAAATCTCAACAAAAAATGGTCGCGATCTTTAGGTTCACATTTGTTAATTAAATCATCGAAAGTTTTTGATAAATATTTATTGTAAAATGTAAAATTTCCAGATTTTTTTGCGAGCAAAAACTCGTTGTAAATTGTATTAAAAATAATTTCGTGCCGATTTCTAATGTCATCAAACGCATAATTTCGAATAATTGAAGATATATTTGTATCATGATATTCACTAGAAATAATTGACAAAAGTCTTATTCGCGTCTCGAGTTGAGAAGTCGAGAAAAAAACTTTTTTATCTTCTTTTAAGATTCTCTCGACTGCGCATAATGTCATCTCTCGTTTTGTGTCATCACTTAGATCTTTGGTTATTTCAATTAGATTTAGTTGTTTTAGTTTAACAGATCCGCTGAGAGTTTTTCCAGATTGAGTGAGACGAACCTTTTGCTGATATTGTTGCTGTTCTTGTTTCTTAAGTTCTTGAGCGATAGTCTTTCCAATAACGATTGCAATTTTTTGGTTCTGTTCATTGTTCTGTGTTGATTGTGGATCAATATTTGCAACCTTTTTCGAACCATTAGTCATTTTTGAAACCATATCTTCAACTCCTTTCCCTTAAATAAAACCAAAACGTAAAATCTTTCTAAAAAGTAGAAAAAATAAATACCATGACCAGCAGCTGTTAACTGAGACGAAAGAAGTCGCGCTAAATGTTTAATTTGCGATGAAGTGCCAGCAGCGGCCACAGGTGTGTATGACGCTTGAAAGTGGTCGGGCATCGAGTCTGGTAAAGATAACATCGACACTAACACGAGATCACACACATTTGATATTACGTTCAATCGCGGAACGATATCTTCCGCCGTTATATCGATTGCTGTATTTGCTTCGTTTCGAGTAATTTTAGGAGAAATTATCACTTCATTATCGTCTTCGTCGTCATCAGCTTCTAATTTAATGCGTTTGACTTCGTTGACATGAGCTTCAAGTTTGATCCCTCTTTTACGTACCTCTTGTAAGCATTTGTTAATTTCTGAAGTCGTTGCACCCAAATCAGTTAATAATTGCGTTATTTGTGATTGATATTGAGTAGAAGATAACGAAACTGGATGTTTCAAGAGTATCAGTAACTGTAATTTTAATTGCTTTCGAACCGAATTAACCTGAGATTTGGTTAAAGTTGGCGGAAGATTTGCGTGTAAAGCTTCCAGCGCTTGTATAACATTAGAAAAGAATAGTTGCGATCGCTGTTTGGCGATCAGTGATAGCGTTTGCATCGTTACCATCAAATTAACGCTCGATATATGTGGCGTTCCGTGATATATAAGCAATTGTTCAAACACTTGCTTACCTTCTTGTTCGAGCACTTCCGCGTCTATCAGTTTATTGTTATTAATATAGTCGATATTAAATTCATCGCCAGTACTGAACTGATCCTTATGTGTGTGTAGAATCACAATCATTTCCATAAATTTGACGCATTGTGTACGCACGCCATCGTTATCTCCGCTGTCTAATAGCGAATAGATATGCGCTTTGATGTTAGTCCACACATCCCACGTTGACTCCACTAAATCCGTTAGTTTTACTTTGCAGATCCACTTAATAAATGCTTTATACAATTGATTGGACGCTTGAATCGCTTTCTTCACTACATTTGCGTTCGCGTCGATTAACATCATATTTAAATTCATGATGACTTTTGGGAAATATTCGGGATCTTTCTTGCAAACGGCTTCAACGAACGATACCACGAAACGTCTCACTTCCACCAGTTTATCGTTTTGAAAGCCAAGTATTTCGTCCAAAAAGTTGTCTAAAATATCGTTATGCATAACTAATTCTTGAACGCAACGCAAATTCGTTACTTTGTCGGTCTCATTGGTTGAGTACATCGCACTGTTGAGCAAATCGATTACCTGTTCATCAAATAAAATAATTAATTTAAATATAATCATACATTTATGAGATTATCGTTCAATAATTATGACATTACTCGCTCTTCAACCGATGTATTACTCTCTTCAGCCTTAATTGATATTTCTTCACTCATTATTATCAGTGAACTACCAATTAATATGATATTAATTAAATGATCACTAATTAATTAATCTTAATCTTAATCTTAATCTTAATTGATAATCAATACATAAACAAAACCACAATTTTTTCACACATATATCATAGCTTCCAAAAATTGACACAATAGTGTGTTCGCACTATAATACAGTCAATCCATTAGTAGTGTTGTTGTTTCGCTTTTTCAGGGAAAAAGTAAATCGAAAATATAATTTTGCTCTTACTTTCGCTTAAACTAAAGTAAAATATAATTGGAATTAATATTTACACTGAAAAAAGAAAAATACATATGAAATTAAAATGTAAACTAAAAGCTAAAGTAAAATGCAATTGAAATATTAAAGAGATACTGATAACTTCCATAGGGTTTGTGCCCCATATTTTAAAATTATCAAAAAAATATATGTGATAGAGGACTAAATTCTAAGCATTTTGGCTGAAGACGAATTTTGAAAATTCGTTCAGAAGGCGCTCTATAATTAAAATACGTTTTAGACAAAATATCTTAGATCTCGTGAACGGTTATAGATTAACCTATTATTTTTACACTAAAATTTAGATAATTTTATGTAGTTTAATGAATTTATTTTTTAAATATTTGAAAAATTATTCCGATTAATTTTTTTAGTTTTGAAAATTTTCAAATTAATTTTTATTAGTGCTCGAAATCCGGCACAACATAAACCAGGGTTAAAATTATAGAGTGTAAAATGTAGATATTTATTAAAAAAATTGGCCAAAAAAATTGCAAGGAAAGTTCTGAAAATAAGCAAAACCGTAAGTCTACACATGTTTGTATATAAATAAAAAGTTAGTAGTAGTATACCACTTTGAGGTTTTAGTCGGTATATTCAAAAATTGATAAAAATGCAAAAAATTTAGTAAAACACAGTCAAAAAAATTCTAAAAAATAATTAATGTTCATACAGTTCATATTTTTTTGGACGTTATTTAATTTTATTTAAAAACAGAATTAGTATTCATTTTTTCTACAAAAGCTTCAAATTTAATAAATTATCAAAAAAAAATATTTTTTAAAATTTATTGATAAATGGAATTTTTTACGTTAGGGGCGGAAAATATGTTTTAGACTAAACATTTTTTTCTCGAAAACCGTTAGCCATATTACAACCCTTCTTTTTTTAAAAAATAGACAATTAATAATTGATATTATTGATAACTGGCTGTTGTTTTGAGCATGTTTTACAGTTGGACGTGTAGTATAGTAGATTGGTGCTGAAGGACGTATACTGTAGTAAGTTGGATATTTGTGACTGTGTTAATAAAATACTTCTGCTCTAACTATGTTACAGTCGACTTCTGCTCTAGCTATGTGAATGTGGTGTTCGATTTCTGATGTTATCTCTTCAGGTATCGGGCTGACAGACAATGTTGCTCGACTGATGGCTGGTGAATAAACGTTCGACCGACAAATTTCGTCCAGAAAAATAACTACCGTCAAACTGGTGTGACGACTTGTAAAATGTTACGAATTCTTTTCAAAAAGGTCTTTTCCTTTGATTGTTACTAGATGTAAAACTTCTAACCGATGACCAACGCGGTATTTCAGATGGAGTTTTTACAATAGAATCGTGTGTCATGGTCTCACCAATAACTAGATTGATTGAAGACTCCGTTATATCACTATTTATGTTAATGCCTTTGAGAGCAGATAGACGGCACAATTGTTGAATAACCAGAAAATTTCCATGGTGTGTACTACTTTTGCTTTAATACGGCTGACCGGCTAATGCTTCTTCTCCGATACTACTGTTGCTTCGTTGCGGCTGAAACTCCCGCAATATTACTACTGTTGCTTTGTTTCGGTTGACCGGCTGATGCTTCCTATCCGATTCTACTGTTGCTTCGTTGCGGCTGACGCTCACGCAATTGTGGACAGACTCTTAAGTTTGTAGCTTCTTGTGGACTCTTGGCGGCTCCTTGTGTACAGACTCTTAGTTTGGTGCTCCTTGTGGACAGACAATAAGTACAATACTATACAATAGTTTTAAAATTTTAGTCTAAAATTTCTTATTTATTCAAACATTTAATGTTTTTTTCCACATTTGTTAGAAATTACTGATGATATTTGTTGTGAAGTGAAGTTGTGTCAGTAAATATTGTATAACTCATTAAGTTTTTCCATTCATTGAATATATTTTCAATGTGATTTAGAAAAGAAAAGAATGGGGGAAAAATACAGAGTGATGACCATGTGATTGTATAAGAAAAAGCATTTCATATGTTTATGAAAGCTAACATTGTCCATAATTATATGTGTTTTAAATTTTTGGATCACTAACACACAATAATATTATATAATCAGAGTTATATGATTTGTTTTTAAGTTCAAAAAAATATATTGCCCAATAAATAAACTCGAATTTTATTGCGCGAGATAGAATAATTTTTTGATCGAACAGATTTTACAGTTTTAATAGCTCTTGTGACCTTTGCTGACCATCCCCGTGAAGCTCTAGTCCAAATCTGTACCACAGTTTCATCAAGAAAAAAAGTTTTATCTCTATTTCTTATCATTTCATTGTATTTAATGGCGTAATTATATCTTTCCTGAATACAACTTATATCATTTCTTCGCTCAGGAATAAGTGTTACACGTTTAAAAGTGTAATAAAAGTTTTTTAATGCACGGTTTATTGTTATTAATGAAACAATTTTACCAAAATTTAAAAAATCTTTACCTTTATTTTTTTAATGTTAAATAGCAATCCTCGTCGATCCAATCACAAGTATTTTCATTTTCATAATTTGCTAAAAATTTACTTACGCTTACCGTTGATTTTTTGATGACACGACTTTCTCTTTTGAACTTTCTCTTTTGAAAACATTAAAAATGCTGCACACAGTATCATACTTTACTTGAAGACTTTGTGACACATTTTTAATGTTATCAGCGTTTTCTAATGATTTTATAATTGGCAAAAGAATTTCATTGCTAACTCTTTTATATTTTGTATTATTTCTTCTATTTATTTGTTGTGTTGCACTTAATTCAGTAATTTTTAAAACTAAATTAAAAATATTTCTTAAAAATTAGTTTATAGAGAATGTGAATGCATTCATTGTTTGACTAAAGTTAAAGCACCCAATCAGAAAGCGTGAATAAGTTTTTTAAGATCACTAAAAAATTTTATAACTAAAGCCATATGTTTAAATGTCCGCTAAAAGCAGTGATAACTAGGGATAGGATAATTCGGTAAATGCCGAATTTTTTCTCTTATTACGAACGCTTTGATACTTATTATTATAATATTACAACATAAAACAAATATTATAGTTACATTTTTATTTTACCAAATTTACCGAATTTTACCAAATTTAATGTTTATTACCAAATTACCGAAAATTACATTTATGTTACCAAATTGTCAAATTCTATACAAAATTTGATGAGTTTCAGGAGGGGTCATATTTTAATATTTTTAGGATATAAATCTAAAAAGTTTTTAAAAATTTTCAAGACAAAATTAATATCTCTAATATCCTGTTTCAAAAACCGTATAAAATTTCCGAAAAATTTAAAAACTACTTCATCTTGATCCTGTTTTAAACTTGTTCATAGTGCTAAAATTGTGATGATTAGTTTACCGAATAGTTACCGAATTTAGTTGTTTTTTGTTACCGGTTACCGACCGAATTTATTACTTTTTATTACCAAAAAATCCTATCCCTAGTGATAACTTCGCTAAAAGAAAAGATTTTTACTGTATAGACAGATTGCCTTTTAATAATATTAAAGTTAGCTTGAACTTTAGGTCACATAAGAAAAGTATTTAAGTTGTGGTGTTTTTTATTTTAACGAATAAATCAATTTATGGAATAAATTTATAATTTAATCTTTATTATTTATTGATTATATTTGAAACAATACAAATCGATGGTATTTGTCACAATCAAAATGCGATCGCTTTACTTACATAGATATATTTTTAGCAATATTTAGATCGATGTTTATTATGGTCAAAATTTATTACTTGTTCTATTAAATATCATTTGTTTTTGGTAATCTTTATTTTAATTATTATTTCAAAAAATTGTTTTTCCTATTCGAATAAATTTTAATGTGATTTAAACTTTCCAAAATGAGAATTCAATTTGAATTATCTTATTTGGCTCCATTATTACATACTAAATAAAGACTCGGCCATAATATAATAATTAGTACCCTATATTAAAATTATAAAACACCTTCTACAATAACAGTGTAAACATTATTTTAGAATACATTTGAACAATTATGGTAAATACTGGAGTAATTTTTATCAGAGCCTTCAATAGGATTATAAAAGGTGTTAATTAAATATAGTCACAAAAGAAAGAGTAACAAAATATAAGATTTTAAATGGAAAATAAAAATCGTTAAATAAATGATACAAATGTATTTATATTAGTGTGCATTTTTAGATACTGGCAAAAGGAAATATAAAAATTGGTTTTAACAGTTGTACTGTATGTTAAAAATAATTTGTAACGAGAATGTAATTATATTTTTCTTAATCTTTAATCCTTTCTGATATTCATTCATTTACTCTATTAATTTGCATTAAATGGTGAAATAAGGCTCTCTAACAAAAGACTCCAATTTATTAGAGCTATCGGTTGCGAAAGCTCTTTTGCTATATACAGCAGTTGACTGTTAGTTATGCGATTGATCGTGACGTTTAGTGACGTTAAGAGTCACATGTGTGTGTAGGTATAATTATTTAGAAATCGTAGGTCAATAATTGTTTTATATTGACCTATTATTCATAATTCACAAAATTAGTGCAGTACTTAATTCAAAACAGGTGTACAAGGGATT